>WYDI02003176.1:0-47188 GCA_009867235.2 Psittacus erithacus | reverse complement strand
GTTATTTCCCTTATCATTATTATTATTGGTGGTAGCAGCAGTGGTTTGTGTTATACCTCAGTTACTGGACTGTTCTTTTCTCAGCCCATGAAAGTTACACTATTTTGATTCTCCTCCCCATCCCTCCAGGTGCATGGGGGAGGAAGTGGGAGGAGTGAATGAGAGACTGTGTGGTTTGGAGTTATGGCTGGGCTTAAAACATGACAATAGGGCAATGCAATTTTCAGCTGCCCTTTGTTTCTATGACAAAGGCTAAATATTTCATCATTGTTAATGATATGGGTAAAAAGAATTTGTTTCTCACAAGTAAGCACTGCAAGAGTAAAAGAAATTCTGCCTTTGCATAAGTGCGCACAAAGGTATGAGAAGAGGAAGTAGCCTATATTGGCATAATCTGAGATCAAACAGGTTTCTGACATGCAGGGTGAGCTCACTTATCCTTCTTAGTGTATATAAGATGAATTTGGCCTGTGAGGGTGGAATCCAGTCCTGATTGAAGTCTCTGGGAAGTCTGCCAGGGATTCCAGCAGGACCAGGATTTCAACTCTATTCTGCATATGAAAAATATTTGAGTATCTTCTGATCTTTGGGGAGAACATATTTGAAATACTTCAGAGGACACTTGAAGAAGAGAGTCAAAGGTCAATCCTTCTAACATGAGAACCAGTAGCTGTGCCAGCAGTTTCCAGCTATGTCTTGTTTCTTCCTTTGCCTGCTAATGGGAAATGATAGATAAATGTCATAGAGATCAGGGGTGGGGCTAGCATATGCAAATCCAAATGTCAAGAAAAAGCTCTGCCTGGCCCTCATGTCAATGTGCAGTAGGAGAAAGATAAGGAAGAAAGTGGGAAGAGTGGAAGTGGCATACCCACACTCAGCCTGGCCATTGGGATAAAGACAAATGGGGACTTTCCATTGCAGTTGACTAGCTCTGAGAAGATAGGTTCTACTGCTGCATGCTTGGACGTGTATTGCAGTGATAGCAGAAGCATGCTAAATGTTTTCTGACACTTCTGGGATGATGTAGCTCTGTAATCCTCCTTCCTCAGTGATGAATTAGATCATGGATACGAGAGATGGATTTGAGCAGGTATTTAAAGCCATGGATCTTTAAGTTGCAGACCCATGGAATGAACACTGTGGCAGGGACAGTGTCCTATAAAAAGCTCCTTATCAACACTTTCATGTGTCCACCCTGCAGCAGCAGGACCTGACACCCTGCAGGAGCTGGCACCTGCAAGGACATGTGTGGCACTCATTGTGGTAACCTATGCTGTAGCCAGGGTGAGTGAAACCTGTTCAGCATCTATTTGAATCAAGGACCTGGACCACAGTGTGGTGCTATGGACCACTAGTCTGCAGAGCATCAACTGGGAGTCTCTATTCTATGTAATCACTACATAGTTTTGCTCAGGAGGCCACAGAGATATTAACTAATAAATTAATCAGTTTTAAAAATGCCTCACCAATGTACATAAGCTTTTTTTACTCCTGTGCAAGGTGAGAAGGAAAACATACCTAATGCCACAGAGGTTTTAACAAATTGTTTTTTTGAGTACCCTGTCAAAATACTGGGTAAATCTCTGCCTCTTTCTCATAGTCAATAGTTCGGACGTACACATATAGATGGAAGTAAAATGGTCTGAGATCAGAAACTGGACTTTGAGAAACCTCCAAAGTTTGATTTTCTTTTGCTAAGTATGAGCTGCACTTGGTTGGTTTGCTATTGATGGATTTTCCTCGGAAGTCCTAAGAAGTATAGTCAGATGAAGCAAGCACAGGCTAGATTGGAATAAAACTGTGTCCACATGACCCAGTAAGTTTGTTTTACATGAAGTCCCAAACTTTGTTTGGGAAAGAATAAAGCTGTTTGATGCAAGTGTGTGTGTGTGCATGTACAAGAGTTCATTATCTGCAGTCAACATGAATACTTGGCCAAGTTTACAGTAACAATTACAGATGTGGTTTTACATAAAGGAACAATTAAACACAAGTTTATGGAGGAAAGAAGAGCCTCTTTAAATGTAAGCTTTACTATTGGTACAATATGATTGCCTGTTATATCCAACATCTCAGATTAATGAGGTGGGACAATGGACAAATCAATCCATTGAACTCCACCTTTTGAATTAAAAGAAGTTGTGCTTTTTTCTGAAAGGTCTGAGTGGCGCTGAATGCTTCTCATGCAGAATTAAAAGGGGAGCTGGGAAAATAATTTCTGAAAGTTTTCTGACAGATTTTCATAGAAAACTGATTTATTTGTTTTGATTAAAGATAAAGAACTCTAATTTTCTGACATATTGTAGTAGATTGCTTGTCATACCTGCGTTTCATAAATGCAAGGTTAAACAAGTCACACTTAGACAATGAGTGTTGCTTGCTGAGTTACTCTCAGCTGCAAAAGGCGCAATGAAGAGGTTTTGTTTTCATTTTTGAGGTGGAGGAGATAGAAAGAAAGCATAATGGTAGTCCTAAGGATACAGTGGATGTCATGGCATATATCCAGCTGAAGCAAAATATTTGTGCTTCACATTGACCAGTCCTTTACCGGCATTTGAAAGGTCCACACTTCTGCACCAGGGCTTTGGGACGCATGGAGAGAGGTATAAATATCAGACATTTGGATTAATGGAGAACAGCTCACAAAGCTGTTTGCAGTCTATGTCAAGCTTTAATGAGACATTTGATCCTTTTTGTGGGAGTAAAACTGACTGAGGCTCAGCTCTTAAGGCCGCAAAGTAGTAAATCAGAGGTAGAACCAAGCAGGGATATTCCCAGTTGCTGGGTTGCTGTATCACCCCAAATGTTAGGAACTGGGCCATGGTATGTCATTGAATTCCTTGTTCTGCACTGTGTCACTTGACTTCTCCTGGAAATCCTGAGGCTGTTTCTCTTTGCACCCCTCCTGCCTCCTGTTGCTCTGGATGCTAGAGGGAGGAAACAAAAGAGGAGGAGGCTAGGAACTGGTCATGGTTTCTTTCAAGAAGAAACACAGCATTGTCCTTTTTATTACTGTATTGGGTTTGTGTGGCAAAATTTTGGTAGCTGGGGGGCTAGAGCAGTGGCTTCTGTGGGAAGTTGCAAGAGGCTTCCCTTATGTCTGGCAGAGCCAATGCCAGATGGCTCCAAGACAGATGCGTTGCTGGCCAAGGCTGAGCCCATCAGAGACAGTAGTAGCACCTCTGGGATAACATATTTAAGAATAGGGGGGAATACTGCACAACTGCAGCTGAAGAGAAGTGGGACTATGTGAGAAGAAACAGCCCTGCAGGCACCCAGGTCAGTGAAGAATGAGGAGCAGAGATTTCCCTGCAGTCTGTAGTGCAGACCATGGTGAAGCATGCTGTTCTCCTGAAGCCCATATTGGTCCTTTGTGGAGCATATCTCCACCTGCAGCCCATGGAGGACCTAGGACCAGGCAGGAGGATGCACTCAAAAGTAACTGTGACCCTATGGGAAGCCCACAATGGAGCAGGTTCCTGGCAGGACCTGTGACCCTATAGAGAGATAAGCCCACACTAGAGGAGGTTTGCTGCTGGACTTGTGACCCTGGTGGGACCCATGCTGGAGCAGCTTGTTCCTGAAGGACTGCACCCATGGAAGGGACCCACACTGGAGCAGCTTGTTCCTGAAGGGCTACATCCCATTGAAGGGACCTGCATTGGACCAGTCTGATTCTGAAGGGCTGCACCCCATGGAAGGAACACACGCTGGAGCCGTCTGTTCCTGAGAGACTGCACCCAAGGCAGGGATCCACACTGAAGCAGCAGCAGAAGTGCAGCCCCTGGAAGGACTCACATTGGAGAGTTCATGGAGGACAGTCTCCTGTAGGAGGGACCCCATGCTGGAGCAGGGGAAGAGTGTGAGGAGTCCTCCCCCTGAAGAGGAAGGAGCTGCAGAGACAATGTGTGATGAACTGACCACAACCCCAGTTCCCCATTTCCCTGCACCACTTGATTGAAGAGTGTGTAGAGAACTTGGGAGTAAAGTTAAGCTGGGAAGAAGGAAGGGGTGAAGGGAAGGTATTTTTAATATTTATTTTTTATTTCTTATTATCCTAACTCTGATTTGATTGGTAATTAATTAAGCTGATTTCATCAAGTTGTGTCTGTTTTGCCTGTGACAGTAACTGTTGACTGATCTCTTTGCCCTTATTTCAACCCACAAGACTTTGTTATATGTTCCCTTCCCTATTCAGTTGAGGAGGGGGAGTGATAGAGCTGCTTAGATGGGCACCTCATGTCCAGCCACAGTCAACCCACTACAATTACTCCAGCCCTTTTCTGTGCTTCCTGCAAGTCCTAAAATTTCTGCCACCTACCATGGAACCAGAGTCCTATAACAGTGCAGAATGAAGCTATGTTCTGCCATGTTCTGGTTTTGACTGGGGTAGAGTTAATTCTTTAATGAAGAATAGACCAAACTACTGAGAAGGTCTGGCAAGAACTCTGATTCATGCTTTCTTGCATGGGCAGTCATCATGACTTGCAATTTGCCTGTCAGTTTTCTGCATGAAGTTTGCAGTGGGTATTCACAATGCTGGAGCAGTGAGTGATCCCATGTTGAGGAAACAGGCATGGCTTGCATCCTTTTTGGGCCTCAAGGTCACCAAGAGGAAATCTGTAATTGTGCCATTGTACTGGAAGGGAAACAAGATGGCATGTGCTTGCACAATGCTGCCACCAGACATGGCCAGCTTAGAGCCCTGTGCAATACACAGCCATGCTAAATTAGGGAATATGCTGCAGCTTGAAGTTTCTTGGCTCAACTAGGTTGAAGTTAGTGCAGAGGCTCAGCATAAACATCGCAGTCTGGGAGCTTGTTCAGTGCAATGGCAAGGTGACTGGTAAGTCTTGAAAGAAAGACATGCCTGTTTGTTAAGAACCTAAGCAGCAGTTTGCATTTTCACTTGCTTATTATCAGTCTGGCTCATCTGTTTTTAAGCTACCCGGGTGCTGAGTTGTCTCTGAAATCAGTGATGGGAATAGGGTGAGGATAATATTAAATCTGAATCAGAGCAGTAGGTTATTTTATTTTCCATACTGGAATTACACAGATGTGTGCTTGTGTGTATATTTCTACCTAGCTAATTTATTACTTGCTTTCAAAGAGCACATTCATGTTAATTGCTATTAAAGTATTTTGTCATATATTTACAATTACTGTTCATTCCACTGATTTTTCCACCTTGAGGTAAGCTGAAAAAAGATAAAATTTTAAACTCTTTCATGGGATGCAATATAAAGGGGAGTGGGATTTTCATGTGTGTGTTTTGTACCTGGGAGGTTTAATTATGGCTGTCCTTGAAGGAAGCACTTTTTAGTAAGACAATTGAAAACTTAACAAATTTTAGCAATAAACCATTGTCAAATGAATCATAGAATAGTTAGGGTTGGAAAGGACCTTAAGATCATGTAGTTCCAACCCCCCTGCCATGGGCAGGGACACCTCACACTAAACCATGCCACCCAAAGCTCTGTCCATACTGGCCTTGAACACCGCCAGGGATGGAGCATTCACAACTTCCCTAGGCAACCCATTCCAGTGCCTCACCACCCTTACCATAAAGAACTTCTTAATATCCAATCTAAGCTTCTCCTGTTTAAGATCAAAGGCATTATGTGAAGCGCAGAGTTTAAAAGGAGAGAGCATAACTGGTGCTGCTTTTGAAATGAGTAGTTTTGTGGGGAGATGATATTTGCAGGGCACATACTTTGCTATGATTCTGATTCAAGTAATGGGGCATTACTGGTAAATGTAGATAGGTTATTTTGCTTATCTGTCTTCTCTTAATCTTTCTTAGCATGTCTTCAGGAAGACCACATGGTTCATCAGACATCCTGTGATCTCTAAAGATTTAGCCTCAGAATTAAAGGAAGTAGGGACCCAGAGAAGACACTATCTGAGGCTGTGGGAAATCTGAGGTCCTGAGCAAGAATCATCTTCAGTAGTTTCTAGAAGGCATTTAAAAAATAAAAGTAAGGTCAAAGATATTTGTAATATTCTTCCATAGGTCCCTCTTCTGACTCTGGTGGTGGAAAACTCTTGAGAGTTCACTTCAGATTCTTTCAGTATTATTTCAGTTGTGTAAGGGTTGAAAACCAAAATTTTTATATTTAAAATAAAACTGAATGTATATTTATTTTAGGCTGAATGAATCACTACTTTTAATTTGAAACAGTTTTCTTTGGGACAATTTTCTTCTTTCCAGAAAAATAGAACATTTTTGGTCTGACACCAAATTATTAAAAGTGTGTAAGGAAAATAAAAGGATGCAATAAAAGAGTAAACCAATAATTTCTTTGCACACCTGGAAAGGTCACACAGAGAGACGTTTTCACATTTGGCTCTGAAGGCAGCCTCCAGAGTAGAGCTGGGTGGTGTTACGTTTAGTCCCAGGATGTTTTCACTTATGAACAATTCTAATTCAGAAAAAAACAGAAGCATCAAAACGTGCATACTCTCAAAAATAGTTTGCAGAAAATATTTCAAATAATTAGTATTTTTATCTATAAGGAAAGCAATTTTCCAATCATCTGAGAAGCAAGAACACTCCCAGAACCTATTTTATACTCTGTGGAAATAAATATGTTTAGAGAGATTGATGAAGCTATTGTCCCAGTGGTTTTCAGAGGCTGAAAGATAACAAATCATTTTGGGGAAGACAGTGAACAGCATTGAATAGTTGACTTCTTCGAGTAGATCTTCTAGCTGATGACTCATTTTCTTGCGCTGATATGGCTTTCTTAAGTAAAGGTCCTGCTGTTGACCTGACCTCCATTTCCCAAGTGCCTTCCTCATTTTTGAAAAGGAGATTTGACTTGCAAGTCATCTGAATACCATGAAGGGGCTGGACCTCAGTCCTTTGAGAGAAGACACTCTAATAAACCCTAAATATCCTCCCAAGACATCCATCCATCTGATCTTCACTGAACAACAGAAAAACACTCTGGAGATGGAGAAAGATTTAGAAAGATTACGGAACTTCTCATAGCTGCTGTGCAATCTCTCTTATGCTCCTGGGAAAGAAAGAGGGGAGGAAGAACAGAAATAGTTCTGGGTTGTTATTATTATTCTCCCTGGCTTTCCTCAAGAGGAAGAGAGCTTAAGGTTTTGGAGTTGAGAGATGGTGCTGAGGGAAGGGAAGGGGTGGAGGTATTGGCTGGAACATTTGGAGAGTGCATGAGGGAAATGTGGGTGCCAGGAATCTGGAGCTGAGGGTGGGGAAGGAGAGTACCTTAGTCAGAAAAGTTGGAGAGAGGGATGTACCTGGCTGGATAAGAAGTGATGAAGGTGCAAATAAATCAGATGTCAAAGTGTGCCTGCTTTGGGGATATAGAGTGAGAGAAAAACTTTGAGTTTCTCAGTTCTAGCATATGAAGTGTCAGCCTGACAGTCAGCTCTTTATGTTTTAAACCCCTGATGACAGCTGTATTCCACAGACTAAATGCTGTTGCTTGGTGCAGTCTTAGTTCCTGTGGACACTGTCATCTGCCCTCTGTGCACAGAAACCCAGCATGCTGCTTCTAACTTGCTCTTTGTAGTGTACCATTCCTCCTTTAATTCTTGTCTCCCAGCTGGGGGGAACCACATCAGTCCTGCAACTCATGGGCCCTCTAGCAATGGAACCAAGGCAGGATTTACTTGCACACGTAAGCTGGAATGAAAATACTTCTTGTGAGAGAACAGCAGATTTGCTGTTGGTTGTTCTTCACAGGGTACATGGTGGTAAGAGTAAACAAACATAAGATTTGAGAAAAACAACTTGTTACAACTTGCTTTTTATGCATATTTTCTAATTTTACGTTTAAAAAAGAAAAGAAAAAAGGCAGCAGCAATTGTACAGTCCCGATCAGATTTGCAAAATGAACATTCCCTTTGAACCTCCACAAAACAGCCCCAGCCAGCCAGATGCGAATAAAGTCACAACAACAACAAAACTTTAAATCCCCCAATCCAGGAACAAATCAGAAAGAAAAACACCCTCAGGAAAAGTAAACTAATAAAATAACCTTCCCAAAACCCCTGCCCTCAGCAGTGTTTTAATCCAAAAAAGGGGGCAGAAAAAGCCGCAGATTCCCTTAAGTCATGAGAGGCTTTGCTACTGCCAGTGATTTTATGGGGAGGGCAGTTGGACGCTGCACCGGCAGGCAGGAACATAAAGCCGCAAGACAGATCTACATCCGCAAACAGAGCACTTCAAATAATTTACAAATGCACCTTGGCTTTGTTTCTCTCAAACTGCAAGCAGCTCTTCAGCTAGCTTTGAAAATGTTAGTCTGCATCTGCATGCTAGCTTTCTCTGTGGTGCAAATGGCTGGCCTTTAAACAGGCTGGAAAAGGGTTTTTTGTGGGGGGAGTCTGGGCGGGGGGGTGGAAATCCTCTGAGTGCAGCTCCTAGGCTAGGATTGCAGAGGAAGCTGAGGCCTCCAGCCCTGCACAGGAAGCAATCTTAGAGCAGGCCTTAAATGCCAGATTCCAGGCAGAGTTTAACTAACCACTGACAGCTCTGTAAACAAAGCAGGGACAAAAAGAGAACAGCTTTCCCTTTTCTGGTAGTCATTTTTGGTTTGGGGGCTGCAGGGGAATTCTGTAATACTTGGCTTGATGGGATATAAACCAAGGCTGGGAAGACTTTGTATATGAAGAGCTGTAAAGGGGAAAATATTTCATGGACTAAATCATAAAAAAGAAGGTAGGGCACGGGGAAAAAGCGTGGATTAAACTACAGGAAAAAAAGTATTACTCCTTTTGGTTCTTTGAGCAGGATTTATACATAGTTTGGCTCCTCCTGGGTGGTATTTAAAAGCTGTGGCTTATTTTCCTTCTTTTCTCTTTTCCTTCGCTCTTTTCTCTTTTAACTTCCTCTTCTTCTTTCTTTTCTCATTTTCTCATTTCTTCTTTCTCCTTTTTTTTTTTTTCACCCCCTGCTTTTTGAAGGAGGGCGGTGGGAATGTACAGAAGAGAACTAACTTCCGCAAAGCGTTTAGTTATCTGTGCTGCTGAGGAAAATATGAAATCTCTTGTGCAGTGTTTTTACTGCTTCCAGTAAAAACTGGAAGCTTAAAGTTAAAATCCTTCTGAATTGTTGCTTTGGTTTGTAAAAAAGACCTGTGATGTTACAAATAACTAGTCTGCAGCTAGCAGATGTATACAGTCCTTATTTAAAGCATGTTGATTTCATTTTAGCTAGGAAACTGAATGCAGGCATGGGCTATGTTTATCCTACAAGGCATTTCATTAATCTTGTTTAGCTCAACAATACTGAGGAAGTTAATTTTTTTGATGGAAAAAGAAAATAGTTACAGCAAAGTTAAGAAAGCAAAACAAAACTAAATGGACTCAGTTGGTTAAATGCTTCCATTGTATTTTCTCTCTCATCTAAGTGGTCATCTCCCTTTTAGATTTGGATCTTCCCAGAGCTCTGAACACTTGAGCACCCACCATGGATGACTTTGAACGCCGCAGAGAACTCAGGAGGCAAAAGCGTGAGGAAATGCGCCTTGAAGCAGAGAGGTGAGGTATTATGTGTGGAAAATGGTGCCGGTGGCTTGCCTTTAATTAGCAGTGTCTTTGAGTATTTTTGTTCTAAATTCCAAGGTATGCTTTAGTTAACCAAAGAGTCCTTGCTAACAGTACATGCCATAAAATAGCTTTAGTTTATACCGTGAGCAAGGATGGAAGTAAGGAGTGTCTATCATCTAATTTTCTCAGGCTGTGGTAAACGTTAAATGGCTTCTAGTTATTTTGTTGTATGGATAAATGCAAACAGTGAATGTGGACTGTGGCCACATGAAATTACTGATAGAAAAACTCATGCTTAGATGTCATTTGAGTGAGTGATACACTAAAGGGATTTCAGACATGGAGCTAAAATGATATCCATTGAAAGCTGAGATAACATTTGGTATATTAGTACAGCATATCTGTGAATTGTCTGCTGTTATTGTGCAATTGCTGTTGTATTTGTACTGTTTGTCACTTTTTGTGGGCAGCAAGGGTAGCATTTGCTATCAGTTATTACAGATTTACTTTAGTGTGAATGAGAACAGAACTTGATGTGGGTACATGGTGTCAGTTTATGAAAGAAGCAGCATGAAAATACAGGGAATGACTTTTCATTAACCCCAGTTTACACCTGTTCAGTTCTGTTTGCTTTTATGGAATTTCCCATGATTTACTCTGGAGTAAGCAAGGAAGAAGTCAGGCTTTATTTATTTTTGGAATGTCTTCTCTGATACAAAGATTTGATTTAGTCACTGCCGTGATTTTTAAAAAATTTGAACTTGGTTTTAAGCACATTTTGTTCTTAATTTTGTATTTAATTTTGCATATAGACTTCATTTGTCTTTCTGGTCTTTCCCATGTGCTGGCAAAAACATACTGTTTTGGGTTCTGAATGCTGTAGGAGAAAATACATTTTCAGAGAAGTTTTAAGTGGAAGTCAGCAGAATGCAATACCAAATACATTTTTTTATTATGCCTGCTTTGAGTTTTGAAATAAGGCCTTGCTACATCAGCAGGGCTCTCTAATGGAACTTCATGGTATCCGGGGGTGGGGGGGGAATCCCAGGTTGATGAGATGCAATATCCTACTTTCTTTTTGATGGAAGTGTTGCCGTGCAGAACTGGGTATGTGAGCTCTCATCAGGCTCTAAGTTGAACCTGTGGGCTCTGGAAAGCAGTAGCACTGCCTGATGATGGAATAAACCCATTTGAAGTGTGGTAGCTAAAGGTGCTAGCCTCCCTTTGCAAACTGCATCTCTCACCTGGTTGGTGACCTACCCAAAAGTCAGAGGAGCAAATGTGCTATGGCACTGAACTGCCTTCTTGTTCCAGAAGGTCTGCCCACAGGCCTGGGGCAATGTATGCTTGTAGGGCAGAGGGGGAGGGATTGCAGAGCCCAGTGCATGGTATAGCACGTGGTATTTATATGCTTCTAGTATACTTCTGCTTTAAAAAATATCTTCTTAAGGGAACGTGGAGACTTCAGGGTTTGTTGGTAATAGAGGTCCTGGGTGGCCTATGGAGGATGCTGGGGGGTATAGTTTGGGAGGTGTTTTCTACTTGTGAAAAGTGTCTTGAACTTCCTGTGTAAGGCATCCAGGCTCTTACGTGGGTATGCAGAGGCTGTGGGGTGGTGTGGGCATCAATAATGTAGCTCAGCCAGCTTGTAGATGCAGTGATGGCCACAGTGGGTTGGAGATAAGAGGCTGCCATGGAAGCTGAAATACAGGGCTTTAGGTGTATCCATATGTCACCATACAGCCTTCAATCTTATGCATTGGTCCTAATTCCTGTCCCTGATTACTCATGAAGAAACTAGAGCCCTGGGGAGGCAAAAGCTGCAGCCAGCAGCTCACCAGTGTCCCACGAAGGAACTCTTCCTGGGGAACCCAGCATGATGATGGCCATTCCTGCCCCTGCATGATGGGGAAGCCAAGTGGACGGACCAGAGGGTGGTGGCCACTGACATGGGAAACAGCCTTTTCCCCACCCAGCCATGCCTGATTTTGGAAAGTGTTTTTGCCACATCTGGGGTGGCTTTGCTGGGATGTTGTGAGGTAACCTTTGTGGAGGAGGCAAGTTCCACTGCAGCCTGGCTGGAGGAGAAGGGCTTGGGCCCGCATCCCTGTTGTCTGCTGAATAGCTGCAGAAGTGCTCTGTGCCCTTTCCCACACATTTGAAGGCTTTTAGCAATAAATTGCTGTACGCTAAATCTTGCTGTACTCCCTCTGCTGCTGCCAACTTCAAGCATTCAAATATTATGAGTCAGACCCCTGAAAAGTCACAAGACTGTTTTAAAATTCTTGAGGTCTTAAAAATAATTTAGTCTGGCCTTTTTATTTTTGGTTTGCTTCAACAATAACAGCCTGATTCTCAAGTTCAGATGTAACTGTGGGAGCCTGGATACACTGAAACCTGCCCCGGCAGGATCAAAACCAGAGAGGAGCTGAGCATCCACTCCATTGCATTACCCCATTCACACCGAGCTAAGGACAGCAGCATTTGGGCAGTTATTAGAAAATGAATATGTCATGCTGGGTTGGTTTTGGTGAATTCAGAGTTTTAGGGATTTGGAAATCATCCTCACCTGTAAAAATGAGACTACAAAATATTCATGTATGTCTTAAATTACAGCAGTCTGTTTGCCAGACTGCCCCCTGTCTGATCACATTCAGGTGTTTGATCAAATGAATCACGCAGTCCTAAAGGGTGGCATGATGGCTGAAAGTGCTCCATCAGCTCTGAGTGCTGGTACCTGCTGCTTGGGCACAGGGAATTTCCCTGTGTGCTTCTATCAGCCGGCTGTAGCCTTGCTATGGGGAAACCACTGCAGATGGTAAGCATGTCCACTGGGAGATGGACAGATAGATGATTATGTGTAGGCTGTAACATTTTTGCTAGGCTTCCTAGACACTGTTTAGGCTTCTTTGAGTTGAACAGTAAACTCAGAAGTGCAAGCAGCCATATCAAACAGCAGTATTTGTAACTCAGCCAGCCACAGTGACGCGTTTTGCCAAGTTCCTGGGATAGAGGCAAATGGAAAGCCTGCCTTTCCAGCCAGATGCTTGTGTCCAAGAGAGATCGAGGGATGAAGATGCCTTGTAGCAGCATGGACTCATGCACCACATACCAGAGAGGGAGTGGCTTGACCTTATCGTGTCTTCCCCAGGGGCCAGAGGCTGTATGAGGACTGGTCAGGATGTGCCTGTCACGCTGGAGCCACTGATGTCTAGCCACTTGTATCTCATCTTCAGAGATGCTTAGTGCAAGTTTAATCCTTAGGCTTTGTGTTTTGTTTGTATTCTTTCTATTAAAAAGCTGTTGGAATTGATGCTTAGTTGTGCTTTGTAGCCATGGCGTTGATATGCTTCGGACTGATCCTGAGGAGAGGCTAGTTTTGTCTTTTGAAGACCAACAGCATGTTTTACCCTGACACATGCTTTGGCTAGTTGTTCATGCTGCAGCAACTCTCATGTAGACCTCTACCAACTCAGAAACCTGGTAGGGGTTTTGCATTTAAGGTTTTATTATTTCAAGGTATCTCTCACATCCTGAATTCCCCACGTGGGCTTACTGCATCCACTTGGATTTTGTTCAGTCAGAATTTTTGAACTGGTTGTATTTGTCTGTGTTCTCTGGAGGTCTATCAGCATGTTTGGAATAGCAGTGTGGACCTGTTTAGGGTGGATGTGGCCAGCTGCAAGCGTAAGGGATTTTGTCCAGCTTTCCCCCAGACTGTCAGATCTGGGACCCCCAACATAAGAAGAACATATACCTGCTGGATTGAGTCCAGAGGATAGTCACAGAAATGATCAGAAAGCTGGAGAACCTCCCTTATAAAGACAGGTTGAGAAGAGACTTGGGCTTGCTCAGCCTAGAGAAGAAAAGGCTCCAGAGAGACTTTATAGCAGACTTCCAATACCGAAAGAGGGCCTACAAGAAATCTTTTTGCAATTACATGTATGGAGAGGACAAGGGGGAATGGCTTTAAACTGAAAGAGGGTAGATTTAGATAAGACTTTAGGAAGAAATTTTTTGCTGTGAAGGTGGTGAGGCCCTGGCACAGGTTGCCCAGAGAAGTTATGGCTGCCCTGTCCCTGATAGTGCTCAAGATCAGGTTGGATGGGGCTTTGAGCAACCTGGTCTAGTGAAGGTGTCCCTGCACATGGCAGGGGGGTTGGATGATCTTGAAGATCACTTCCAACCCAAATCATTGTATGATTCTATGATATATTGCATGCACTGAGGCTTGCAGGGATCCATGCTCTTGCATCTCATGGAGGAACAAGGCTTTCCAGGCATAGGCTGGGAAACCCAGGAAAAAGTATGGCAGTGTTAACTGTGCACAATCTCCTAGCATTTTTCATGTGGTTTGTACTGATCAGGGGTGAAGTCAAGTTAAATAGTCCCCTACCAGCCATCTGGGTGACGGGATGTGCTATGTGTCTAACTGATCTACAGCAAAGTCAAGACTTTATCCTGCTCCTCGGAGGCAGAGAGAATCCTGTCTTAGGGTGGTGGTTGTATAAAGCCCTGAGGTCTTGGTCCAGAGCTGGCTGAAGTCAGTGGGAAGCTTTCCACCAATTTCAACGGGCTTTGGATTAAGCCCTACCTGAGTTATTCCAGCCTGATAATTTATGAGACAAGTCTCAGTGTCAGCCTTGAAGGAACTGGATGAACACTGCCTTCTCAGCCACAGAGTATGTACTGTGCTGGAGTATTGGGGCTGTCACAGAAATGGATTGCGCTTAACTGACAGAAAAAAATCCCATATGTAACTGAAGCACAAGGGAGTGACTTCTTTCAACAGGGCAAGAAAAATAAAAATGCCACCTGCTGCTTCATGACTCTTCCTAGGCAGTAAAAGATGTTCTCTTGAACAAAACAATTGGGTTTTGTCATTTTGATGTTGTAACTGACACTGGAAGAATTTAGCCTGGGGCTGGGTAGAGTGTGTGTGTCTGGAGAGGTGGTGATGCTTTGTGAATATCTTGCGGATACAATTTGGCCTGTCACAGCTGCATGCAGCTGCAGTGAAAAATTGAGGTGAAATGCTTCTTGGAGTGACAATAGACTCTACTTCCTGGACTCCAGCATAACTGAGAGCAAAAACTGGCCCCTTGAACTCTCTAAAGAATAGCTCTCAGGTTAATCTTTTTAGCACTTAACCCGCAGTTTTACGACTGGCTGGCTTGTCATTGCCCCAGCAATGCATTTTCACCTCTTCCTGGTGTTGGGGCTCTCTTAAAAAACATTCTAGGAAGCTGATCCAATTAGCTTTGTTGCCATACCATCACTACTGCAGACTTCAGGAAGATCTTAGCGTCAGTGTTAGCCTGGTCTCCATTTAGCTGAAGCTTAACTTTGAATCTGAACCAAGCCTTTGCCTTGTGAAATGCTCTTCACTGAAGGGATTGCAGGTCATTTCATGGGGAAGAAGTGGTACTGGGTCACCCTATTGTAAAAATACAGCAAAGAGAAGTGGCTATCTAACATCAAGTTACAAGTCACTTGTAGACTTTCTAAACCCGCCATGCTACTTCATAGTCTGTGTAGGATCTCCTGACAGGGGCCACAACTGTCCTGACCAACGGGCTCATATTCTTGCAGACAAATCTGATTTTACTAAACATACCCTAAAAGAGATTGTGTGAGGTGACAGGCGTTAAGCTCTATGGTTCCTGATAGCATTAATTATTACAGGCAGCAGGTGAAGAGCCTTTTTATTTGTTTTTTAAAAAAAGTATCCAACAGTTCAATCACAAACTCTCTTCAGCCTATCATTTTAATGGTTTTATAAGGCACGTGGCTCATGCTCATAGGTGTAGACTGTGTAATGCTCATAGAAGTAATTCAGCTTGCAGGTCGGGGATGGCAGCAACCAGCTGAAAGTCTCCTGGGGTGGTAACTTGCTCAATGCAACCTCAGTTAAAAAAAGGGCACATTGTTAATCCCCAAATTTACTTTGGTGCAACTGAAAAAGAAGCCAAGTGAGTTTCAGTCCAGACCTGGGAAGGTAAGTACAGAACCAGCAAGACACTTAACATTCATTTTGCTGTTTCAGTGTTCCTGTTGAGGCTGGTGTAGCTCAGGTAAACATACAAAGGGCTGATTCACCAAGTGAAGAAGGTAAAACCAGCAGGATCAGACAGGGTGCATCTTTGCAAGACTTACTGAGAAATATGTTTCCATCTTCTGGATGGGTAAGACAGCACATTTGTTGCCACAGCATCTTAATGCTTCTGGAAAACAAGGAAAGGTCATTCTTGTCAGGCACAGAAAGTGAACATTTTCCGTTCTCCTGTCCAGGACAGTGAGGATAAGTCAGTGTTAATGTTAGATCTGCACTGAATGATCACAAATAGCTTTTGAAATTGGTTCTCATTCCTGCACTGGACTTATCTCTGGTGTAGCATGTATATTAGTAATGAATGTTAAACAGTTTTGAGAATTTAGGAATGAACATAGATGGTTCCTTTTTAATTAGCTCCTACTTCTTGAAGCATTAGGACTTGCCCATGTCTTGTTCCGAAATGTCTGGTTACATTTTTATTAAGAGTTTTCAGAGACTATGCTTTAATTCAGGCTTGTGTAACAGAATATGATCTTAATAGATTTTTTCAAGGAGTGCCTTTTAAACATAAAAGAAGCTGGCTGCGTATGCCTAATGTCATTTTCCGATATTCATGATTTATTTCAGAACTGTTCTTTGAGGGCTGTGCCCTCATCTGGTCCAAGTATCTTTTGCAACTAGAACAAAAGCTACGGTGGTTTCATCTCTCCATGAACTTCATATATCCTGAAGTTCCAAATACTTTGATGGTTTCTGCTTGTCTTCCATAAAATGCTCACATTCTGGCAGGCCTGAGAGATGACATCTTCTGCCCAGGAGTTAAATATTAAGGCAATGAATAAATAAGATTTGAAGTGCGTGAGGGTTGAGAACAAATTGAGGCAAAGTGCTCCAGCTGTTATTCTGTCTTCACAGCTACCTTGAATTCCAGGGCCGACAGGACATATTTGGATTTTTGAGGTGAATTTGACCCTTCACATTACATTGGAGCTCATTCTTAACCCAGACAGAAAAGCATGACCCTACTTGCTGTCACTCTCAAGTGAGGGTGGATACTAGACAAATCTTTGCTATTGTAGCATTTCAGATGCCCTGGAGGAGATAACCAAACATATGCAAAACTAAATAGAATTTACCAGTTTATTTTATAGCCATTGTGTGTTTTGCAGATTATATTTTCTTTAAAGTCATCATGGAGAAATATTTTATAAAAGAAACTTTGTTCTTCCAAAAAGCTAGACATGCAAAATACAAACTTTACTAAACTAACCCCAGTGTAATTCCTAAGCAGATAATAAAATCAGCTTCTTAGTATTCTATATATTAATCCCACATGTATGTTAAGATCATTCTGTAATCTCTGTACTACATCTACTATACCAGCCAAGCTTTTAGGAGAACAGCCCAAATCTAGCACCCAGGCAGCTGGCAAAATGCTGCTCCTTTCGCCTCTTTCAACAGAGTGGCAGGTTTACTTTGGAAGCACCAAGGAGTTTGGGAAATTCTTGGATGAAAAGTGCTCCCTCCAAGCCTAGAAGCAGGTAACCCACTTACTGCCAAAGGGGGAGGTCTGCTTTTCTGCTCCCTGCTGTGTTTTTATTAGCTTTAACATGACTGAAGTCCTTGATGAACTGGATCTTATTTAAATGCCTAATAAATATGGATATTGAGGCACAGCTTTTGTGCTTATTACAGCCAATTTTAGCATGCATATTTTAAAGGGCACCATATGAGGAGTAATACATCATGTTATTTCATCATGATTTTCAGAATTAGACTGAAGCATACGCACTGCACAAAGAAAATCATGAGGCTGAAGGAATGTAGCAGGTATAGTAGAAATAAGTGTCAATGGTTGTACTTTCACATTTACACAGAAAAGATAACATCTCTTTAATATCTTACGTGCAAATTTGCAGTATGCAGTCTATTAAAGGTAGCGTGCAGCACTCTTGCAGCTCTGTGCACCTGTCATTGTACCCCCAAACTGTAAATCGTACCTGCCATCAGAATTTTCTCATACAAAAGTCTTCAGAAACCTGAAATGCAAAAAGCTGCACTAATTAAACATTGGCCTAAGGTTTATGAAGGTACAGAGCCTTCAAACTTCCAGTACCAGCCGCAGCAGAACAGTATGGTGCCTGTGACTATCAGTAAGTATATCCCTTGAAGGTAGACACGTCACCTCAGTTTCCTCAGCAACATTTGCTGTCCCTTGGCAAGGAGTTACCTTCACTTAACTCAGTATGGCAGAGATCAAAGACTGTTCTAAACCAACCCAGAAAAAAAGGAGGTTCTTGGTCCCTGGGTCTACTTTTGTCAGACTCTTTCTTAGGCAGAGTAATCCCCCACCCTCATTGATCTGAACAGCCACTGTCAGTTGTCAGAAAAACCTGCATGAACCATTGCTAAGTCTTATTAACTTCCTAACCCAGTCTCTCTTCTTAAAAAATCCAGTTGGTCTGTATTTCTTTCTGGGCAGTAAGTATATGAGTGAGTCCCCAGCTGCCTAGTTACTTCCCATGTTCTTGGTGTACCCACAGCTAGCACAAGAGTCAGGGTTAATTTAGTTAATTGTATAAAGCCTTTTCAGGCCGTAAGATTTTGCATACCTCATCACACAAATGTATATCCTTATAAATACTTTTCTGAAAATTCTACATTAACCCTTCTACTCTTGATTAAAAACCCCCTTATTATTAACAGTAATAATCTGCAACAAATTTAATTCTGTTTAAAATACTGTCATTGTTCCCATACAAAAGAAATGATGGTTCATTTTCCTTGTATCTTAAAAAATGTTCAAAAATATTTTTTTCAGGAAAATACATTATGCATTGATATATTCATCTGCAGTAATATTTTCTGTAGCCTGTGTTTGTTTGTTGCAAGTGGCTGATAGCATATATTCTGGTGGTTCAGGCTGCACACTGAGATAGGCTATATGATGTCTTCCTGCTTTCTCAGGCAGAGAGTCATCAAGTGCTGCTCAAGCAGCTGGTTACTTCTCACAGCCTCTACCATGCAGGTTGATTGCTACTGCAGCCCTCCTTGCTGTTGCCTAAGAGGGAAGGCCAGGAGCAAAGTGAGCAGGGCTAACCTGCACCAGTACCCTGTCCCCAGAGGTTGAGCATCTACTATTGAGTAGCACATCCAGGGCTGGACTTGGAAAGGGGGTCCTGAACCCAGCTATCAAGGTGTGAACTGCCCTGCTCATGTAGTGACACAACATGATGTCTAGAGGAGGCGTTGAGTAGAAGCTGCTGCAGAAGGAGAGCACTGGTGGCGTTTAGTTTGCGCTTGTGCCTGAACAGAAGACAGTGACTAAAAGCAGACTCTAAAGCAGCAAATGTCCAGACTTGGATTGGTATGATCTCTTAGCTGTTACATTGCAATGCGCTCTTTTTAGCGAGTAACAACATGGTTGAACTTGCTGTTTAATTGTGGTAGCTATTCTTCTGGGCATTCTGGGCTCAGAATGGTAGAAGTTATTAGGCATGATAGAATTTGCAGTTTTGACCCAACTAAGAGACTCTTTAAGGCGTGACAAGGAAATGAGTTTAGCTAGTGGGTTTCTAGGAGCATCTGCTTCTCAGTGTGAGTTTGCATTTTATTAACATCTTTATGATCTAATATCTGAAATTAAACCAGATAATCAGAAGATTAGACTTCCCTTTAAAAAGTTGAAGCCAATTTCTTTGCAGGGATAATAGATTAAATGAAGTCAAATGCTAACAATTTTTACACACGAATAAGCAGAGTCTGTAAACACTGTCACATTGCTGACAGGCTGGGTAAAGTCACCATTTCACAGCTCAGTTCAAAGAACCATAGAGGAAAAATGTGATTTGTGGATGAAACTCCAAACTGATTTCAACTTGCAGAACCAATTCATTTAGTCAGTTAGATTCTTCATTTTTCGGTCTGTGACTTTAAACAAAGTTTTAATTACTGAAGAGAAGTGTTTATAAGCAGCTTTATTTCTCTCATCATAACCTATATACTAGCTAATGCTAAATGAAGAAAATCCGCCTTGACAGCAGATTGTCCTTGTGTGATCAAGGTCTTTCATAGAGTGAAGGGAGACATCAGGTGGCTGTGCTGCTTGGACAACTAATTTCATAAGCACGCAGCTCAAGAAATATTGTTGATGAGAAATAGTCAGTGGGCAACTGCTCCTTAGAAATGAAGTCTAGTGATAACGCAGTCCCCGAGGAAGCTGGCATACAGCCTGACCAGAGGTTCAGGTAAACAGAAGTGGTACAGCTTCAGATTAGACACAGATTTGATACAGAAGTTGTGTCAGATTTACAGCTGAGCCCTTCTCTTTCTGCGGAGCAGTGAGGGTGATGGGAAGTGGAAAAGTAAGCAGGATGCTTTTCATTTATTGGAAAGTATAAACCAGTAGGTAGTGTATTTGGCAGTTAAAGGTTAGCCTCATCTCGATTGACATTAAGGCAATGTAAACAGGTGTTGTTTTTCTCCCCTTTATGTCAAAACCTGTTGGTTGGACTAAGTAAACTTCTTGCTTATTAATAGTCTTTGCTGGACAGTCTGTTGAAAAACAGCCAGCAAGTTCTTCATGCTGACATAGAAAATCAAGGGAAGTTAGCTAGTTGTCACTGTCTTTTCTGGTTTGTTTGGGTTTGGTTTTTCTTTTTCTCTCTCTCTGACATTTCCTGAAAACATTCCATGGTTTTCTTTTGTTTAAGGTAGCTCATGACCCATATTCTATGTGGACATTATTTAAACAAACTACAAGGACTGCTCTAGCAAAAGGTTATCTTCTAGGTAGACTATGTTCTTGTACAGAGGATGTAAGAGAAGTGCTGAAAATTAGTACTCAAAAGAAGGGCTTCTTCAAAGGTCTTATGTTATTTCTCCATACGAGTACTTCCCTCCTCTGCCGCCATGAGACAGTGTCATATCTACTTGTGTTTAAACTGCTTCACTTGGACAAGTGCTTCCTTCTTTGTGAGCCCTCTTTGTATGCTTTACACCTGATGTATATCATGGTAAATTTTTAAGTCAATTAAATGCACACATTGGAAAGTAACCAAATTTCCATGAATCAATTTACTGCTTGTCAGCTGAACCTCTTGCAAGAGAAATGTCTTATTTTGAAACAGCATGAGAGGGTAAGCCCATATATGTTTGAACTGGGAGGTTTGCACAGATTCAATGCACTTGGCTTCAAACCAAGTTTGAGGTAAACTTCTGTGTGCAGACAAGGACTTTGTGACTGTGGTGAAGTCCATTAGTGCTGGTCTCCCTGATGAGGAATCTCTATTGATCTTCACTGTGCAAATACTGCCTCTTCTGACAGCTGCTTGTTTCTGTTGTTAACATGGTTCTGTGAAGAGATGGGAGACACAGGTGATGATAGACAGGGAAGCTTGGACACTGATCTGTCTTCAATCCTTCCATGTTGCATGTTGAATGAGGTCAGGTACTGATCAGGGGAAGGTTCATATTAGATGGATGAATCACATGTTGCATACATCCACCAACTGCTACTGACCACATGTGAAGAAACAGAATGCTCAGAACTCACTGCAAGCCGCTGTGGAGTCAGCAAGCAGCTACAGCTATTCCTGGTCCTAGCAGCTGGATTCCTGCAATAGCTTGGACTATTACATATGTACCCCCATGGCATGGGGATTGGAACTAGAGGACCTTAAGATCAAAATGATGCTGTGAAGGAGTATCCTGTGAAAATGAATGAAGAAAGAGACAAGAAAGAAAAGCACTGCAGAAGTACCTGAGATTATGTAGTTACTTGTTCACAAGACATACAACTTCTTACCACAAGAGAGATTCCTTTGTGTAATAGTTTCATTCTCAGAAGTAGGTTATTTTGGGTTGGGGCTCAAGGGGGATGACTTTGTTGAGTAAAATTCCAACAAGCAGACAGTACTTACAAGAGCAAGCTGGTTTCATCTATAAAATTGACAGCCCTCTGGTCATAAGGAGAGCATCAGATACTTCATGTATCAATCCTGGATATTTCTGAAAGGCATCATTATAATACATTGGTGAGAAAGATGCATGGGTGAAGTTTGCCCAGCACAGAATGCTTCCTTAGTATAAAGAATAGAACTTTTGCACCAGTATTTTTGAGCAGAGAAAAGGAAGAAGGTAGCATAAATGGCTTTTAGGGACATGGACCTTTTGGTGGAAAAGAAAAAACAAAAAATAAGTCTTAAAAGAAATCTCACTAATTTGCTTGTGGCCTTCATGTGAATTCAAAAACTTTTCAGCAAAACCTAGCAATCAGATTTTCACAAAAGTGCTTACAGATGGGAAGTCAACAAAAGACTGCCTCCACCCCTCCTACTTAGTGCTTATCATCTTGTGAGAGGACCAGAGCACAATGGAGACTGGAGAGGAAAGCCTTTCTGATTATCTGCATACAGATTGCATTTGTATGCCATCCCTTGAGATGTGGTTCTCAAAATTCAGTCTGTTTTTTCACTTTTTCCTATGCAGAAAATGTTTATGGCTGGACTGAAAGGAAGAAATCATGTGTGTTTCTATAGGAGCAGCATGACTGCAGTTTCTTTAGAACTGGTTTCTTTTACTAGCCTGCAGCTGCTAAGCTGCAGAGGTCTCACAGCTTTTTCGAGTTCATCATCGGCTCATACAAAATGACGAGCTTTTTCTGGCTGCTGTTGCTTGGAACATTCCCGAGATTCTCCAAGGGCTACTATTTCAGTGTCTTAATAAGGCAGCACTAGAGCTGGGAAAGACAAGGAGATGGCTTTTCTAAACACTGTCTACACATGGATTCCTTTTATGGTCCAGCTTGCACAGTGGGGTATTCCTCTGAAGGTCAGCAACATGGGTAACAAAGTGCTTCCCACTGCAGCTTTCTTTTTGTGCACAGGCATCACATGTCTGGTGCCACATGTTCAGCCCGCTCTGAGAAGCAGGAATAAGAAATATTTGGGTAGGGAAATGTAGCAAGAGGGTAACAAAGCAGAGCATGAAGTGCTGTTCATTTTGCATTAATGCTTTTGCTGTGCTCACTGTGGCTGCCGGATGTAGTTGTGAACACCATGTAGAGAATATGTGTGCTTGTGCTGGGCTGATATTTCATAAAAAATGCCCCTTAAGAAACCCCTCAGCACGGTTTCAGGGTTCAGGTCATCCTACAGCAGTACCAAGGGCAAGTTTTCATGTCATACCCATGAATTTGTCTTTTCATTCTCCGAACAAAAAGGGATAGAGTGCTAATGACCTTTTCAAACCAGTGAGTTATGATGGCTGGAGGGGTTGTCTGTGCTGGAATGCCACAAGATGAATTTGTTTAGGGAAAAGGTTTGATTCCCTCCCTTCTCTCTTGTTCAAGCTGATGTCTTTGCTCTCATTAACATGTAATCTTTTTATTCTGGAGGGTTGCATAAGTTCCTTCAGGGCTATTGTCTTATTTGTTTCCATTTTTCATGGAATGGATGAGTCATTTCAATATCCTAAAGAGAAGGAATATATTGGTGATTAATTTAATATGAGGAAAACACATACTAAGTAGTGAAAATCTCATCATATTTTGTCAGGACTGAATATGTGGACAGGACATTTATAAATTGAATGAAGAAAATATATCTTCAAGGCAAACCAGAAATGTTTAGGCATATTCAATAGGCCTGTAATCTAATTTTTCATTTACTGATTATTGTCAGATGGACTAATACAGTACCTAATAAACTATGAAGACAATGAAAATCCTTAACTGTGTCACCAGCTCTGATGCTATTTGGGAAAAGAGAATGCTTGAAGGTATTGTTGTGTTGACTCACATTTTAAAAGTCTAACTTTCTTCATCTGTTTCCCTGTTGCTTGACGGGCTCCATCCTGATTTTACCTATCGTGCTCACATCATACTTACAATGAGATCCTGATGTACTGACTTTGATATCATTATAGGTCTTGCATGCTTGTGGTTATTCTGGCTTTGCAGGGAATGTGACTTCTGAGCCTGTTGGCAGCATGGTTTTGCTGGATACAATATCTTGCTTTGAGGATATAAAGACATAAATACGCAGACATGGAACAAAGATCACAAAACGTTCAGTTTGGTTGATGAAAGCTTTTAAACTCTTATCAATGCTTGCTGACAACAGAAGAATTCTGAAATACTAACAATTATTAATGAATATGTTTTAAAGCAGGATAGATCTAGGAGGAAAGGGCTTGGCCCCAGTTAAACTCAAAGGACCCATTTTACAGGCTGTGTCATATCTTCATAGCTGTCCCATGTTATGTTGCATTCAGTGTTTCAAGGCTTGCTTTCACTCGTTTCAGTCTGAATTCTGTTTTCAGTGGTTGTGCATATTTAGCAATTACTCTGTATTTAAAGGATTGGCATAACTGAGAGCAGAAATCATCTGTCCTGTCCTCATTATACTGCTGGAAGAAAATATTGGTAAGATGCCTCGGTGATTAGGAATGACTTTTCCGTCACCAACCCATCTTCCTTTATTTATTGGTTGTTCTTCCCTCAACTTGGGCTGTACTCTGTCATCAGTTTTTAAGCCAAATTCTTTATGGAAGTCAATAGGGAGTCCTGCGCAAAGGGAAATGACATAATGTTGCCCTTTAGGCCTACCTACAGAGAAGCAGACATGGGAAACATGCACATTTTCCTAATTACCAAGCACTGAATATACAGCATGTGTTCGTTTTCAATCGACATCCGGCAGCTACCCAACATATTGTAAATTGGGCCTTTTGTATTCAAGACAATTGTTTTTAATAAAAATATTCTGAATGTTCTCATTATTTGGATTACATATGGTAAATGTTGAGGTCTTCACTTCTTTGAGGCAAGGAATATGTCATTTTTATGGACAGCATTGAGAGTTAATAGCTAAAATGTCTCCTTGTCCCACCGGAGTGAATGATTTTATGGGCTGCCACCTTTTATTCAAGAAGTAACTACATTTTGTTAGAGATGTGTGTCTCTCTAGTTTGTAAAACACTTTGGAAACAAAAGGTGATTCTGTAAATGTAAGGTATTATCATGTGAGCTGTCAGCTTTTACAGGGGATGGGTTGCAGGTTCATGGCTCACTTCTGAAGTGCCTTCAAGTTGTTCTGCAAGACAGGACAAACAGTTGCAGAAGGGGGTTAAAATGAAGACTTTTTATAATAGGATAATCTCTTTGCTAGGGAGAATTCAGTCTATTTAAACCTTAAGTACTTAATTAATGAAGTAAAGATGCAAGCATAAGGGCATAAATGAAGAAATTTGGCTGGAGGAGGCTGCTTGAAGAGAAGCTGAAAATCGTACCTTCTGTTGAGAATAGTATCCCATTTTAACTATTTTTACTTCTGCCTTTAGCACTGTAGTGACTCTTATAAGCTGCTTTGCACATTCCCATAACAACAGCATCTGAGATCTTGTCAATTGTTTACTAAATGTATATATCCCTGCATCATCCTTGTAACTTGGTAGTGTTGTTCCTTTAGCTTCACTAATTGGGAATAAAGAGGGACTCAGTGGCACACCAAAAACCTATCAGAGGGGATGCATGAATCCTTTTTGCTTATATGTTTATTAGATCTTCTCCAAGCTGCAAGCTACAGAATTTGGAGAATGATATAGAAATCACACAGGCCCGTTTTTTTTGCACTATCATTTTGGTCTGGGACATTTTTAGAAGGAGGAGCATTCTGCATAAGTTTTAAGGTCTTTAGATCAGAAGTTGTCTCACCTCTGTTGGCTACATTTCGGAAAACCTTTGTGTATATTTTGTTGCATAGAAAATTGAATGTGGAGGCTCTGTTTCTCTCTGCCACAAACTCATTTTTGACTCTTAGATGATAAGGAGATACTGAAGTGTGTGTGCTGATGATTTCCTCTGACAAGAGAAGATAATTAGGTGGACAGTCTGATAATGCTGGTCCTGTTAGCCGTTAGGTGGCTGGGGCTGAGATGGCATGAGTTGATTTGCACAACCTATAGGGTTTGGGCAGAGCAGCTCTGTTCTTAATTCAATAAACACTTCCCAGAAGCTGGAGAGGAATAATAGCACCTTCCTGTAACCCTTTTCCACTGGATTTTTGAGATTTCACTTGGTATAGCTTCTGTTTAAGGGTAGACTGAGGAGACTTTCAAGTGCCTGTGCAAGCTTTAGAATCACACCTTGACTGGTCAGTGGATAGGGAACTTTAATGTTTTGCTGAGCATCTGTGTGAGAGGACGTGGAAGACATCTGGAGACTTGTTCTGGCCAAAACTAACAAACATGATGCTGATTTTTTTGGAATGCAATCAGAAAATAGGACAGGAGCAATACTAGAGCCTTTGACTGAAGGTACTTTTCTGCCATTTGTGAACTGGATTCGCCATCTGGGATAGCAGCTATGGCCGTGTCAGCTTATTTTTTTTTTCCCTGTTTTTGTCTTCCTGTTTTATTTTAGTTTTTCCTTAAACCAGAACCACATCCAAATTTCTTGTAAATGTGCCTTTGTCATCATGTGTTTAGGCTGTCATAACACATTTTACCTCAAGCTCCATCTTTAATCACTTAGTGGCAGACCTGAGAATAGAAGCCATGTCTCAGCCAAAGGACCGCATCATCTCTCTAAGGCAGAGAACAGCTGTGAGCTTTCTTATAGAGCAGCCTGCTCTGCAATTTTCTTGCAAACTGTATTTTGAGCATCTTATAAACTAGGGCAAATACAACTTCACCTTTTAATAAAGAGCGATATGAGCCTCGAAAGACAGAATTTTCTGCCACCTTGCTCATGCAGGGGAAGGGAAAGTGGCAGTTGAGTTTGTTCATTTAGTGAATATTGCGAGCAGATAATAAATTAAGACTTTTAGAAGAAAAAACTGTTGCTTATGTAACATAACTCCATTTTCTATACTTTCTCCTCCTTAGCCTCACTCCCCATTATTTATCAATTAAATATGCTAGGAGTAGTGAGCGGCTGACCACAGAATTGGGGATGGGGTGGGATAATAGTTATCATCCAGTTCTAAAAGCTGTAATACTGGATACCAGAAAGAATGAAAGTCAGATGTAGATGAAGCTGTTGAGTTGCCATTGGTAGAACAGAATGTACTGTACTATCCAGCAATGGTTGTTGCTGCGTTTAAAACCATATACTATGACTGAAATGTTGATGTCAGTCTGTAGCACTTGTGTGGTTTATAGGCTTCTCATTATGTCGCTAAACTATGTGCAATAGATTAAACTACAATTAAAATTCCATGTCTCAAAATGGCTTATTTTGCTGTGCTAACTTTTCTCTGCTTCCACACAGAGTTGCATGCAAGTGGAGAGAGTCTTGTCATTGAGGCAGTCAAAGGTTCCTGTTTGTTTTTCCTTCTGTGGGCAAAATTTTATTGATTTCATTGTTACAAAAAAATGGCTGAAATGCTTGTATGCTTGTTTTTCATGAAAACCTGAACCGGTAGAGACTTTTGGTGACAGGGAGCTAGAAAAGAGTGCTGGAACTGGGAAAGTTTATCCCAAACCATTTTTTACAAATGAAACTGGGGAGGAGGAAGAGGAGGAGAACGAGAAGGAGGAAGAAGAAAAGCTCTACATTTCCTTCAAGGCAACAATGAACAGCTCAGGTTTTCTCCAGATGGAGAACGCTCTCTGAAGTGGTAAATTGTTCCATTAAGAAATAAGGGTAAAGGCCTTGCATCCTAGTAGTGAGCTGCGAACTTGAGTGTCCTGAGAGGGAAGGGGAGCAGGGCAAAATGTTTTCTATTTCTAGTGAGGGGCACAGGGGTCTGTGTTATCACTGTAAAACATGTGCTGCTGTAATATGAATTTTGCTTTGCTGCTTGGCTTCTCTCTTCTGCATTAGCTAAATCTTACTTAGCAACTCCTCTTTTGCTGCTAGGTGTATGTAACTTCAAATCAGCAGTGTTTCAGTACTAGCTGGAGTCAAAAATTAGAAACCAAAGATTTAAGCTGAATGTAAACTCAAAACTAGTTTAAGCTCTTATTCTTTTCTTGAGCTGCAGCTCAGTCCCAGTCATTACCTCTTTTTACCCAACCAACACCTCTTTTTAAAACAAATCTTAACTTGAATAGAAGGAGCCAAACTGAAGTCAAACAAAAGCTGAGCTGAGAAATGATACATAACTTGAACTTTATGATTAGAGCTGTACTGCAAAGTCCCTTGCATGTATGCAGTGAAGAGAAAGGCCTCTGCTCCAAAATTCTTGCAGTCTTATTTAACACAAGGTATGCACAGCTGATTGACAGAGAAGTTGCAGAACATAGACAATTATGATTAACACCAATTGTGGTCACAACTCAGCTAATTAACTGTGGAGTGATCAGCATATGTGACCCAGGCTCAGTGATTGCAGTGAAAGACAAACTTCTTATGGAGATCTGACAAAACAGGATCTCTCTCACCTACCTTGGCACCCCAAGATGCATCTGGTTACCTGGGATCAGAAGATAAAAAGAAGGTATAGTTCCTGGGGTATGTTAAATTTGGGCCATTGATCATCCTGTCAGACTCATTGAATGCAACACATGCACTTTATCATGTACTGGTGATGGGTGTACAGACCTCTTCCCCATTTATATCACAGATGTATCCTACCCTGAAAGAACATACTAGCAGTATGTGCAATCTGATATCATAACGTATCTCAGCAAGGCCTCCCATGGATTTCAAAAGTATATTCACAAATTACCAAAACAATAAGAATATATGCTGGCGCTTACTGGGAGTAATCAGCCTTCGCTTTCTTTCAAACTCTGCATGTGATCCCTGCCATTCCCTTCCTCTCTGTTCCCATTGTGTTTTGAATGTCAAAACCACTCAGAACATCCAGAAGCGGCTTCTAAGCCCTCCATATGAGCCAGCAAATGCTTACTTTTATGTGACCATCTTCACCTTTCTGAAGATGTGTGGTGCTTTGTGTTCTGTTTTCTTCATAATTAAACATGTTCCATGTATTTCTCAGCACTCCACTCCCAAAGACCAGCATTAGTGAAATATTTAAAAAAGGAAGAACAGACTAGGAAAAAGAATTAATTTATAAAACATTTCCCATCAGATGAGTTGCTGGCAAACTGTGCCACAGGACTGTACATCAGATGGTTTCTGAGTGGTGCAGGATTGTAGGATTGTACCCAGGGCACCTGGCTTACGGCAGCCCCAGCATAGTCCATCCCTTCATGTGTTGTCCCAGGCATTTCTGGCTCCAGTCTCTTGCTGTGTGGGTGCCCAGGGGCACCCGTGGAGGTGCTGAGCAACTTGCACGCTCCTTATTTCAGCTTAGCACCTCGTCTTGCAGGTCTTCAACTGCTGGCCTGTATGTGAGTGGGTATTTGGCTTGTGATAAATGTACCAAAGCTTTTTAATTCCCTCCCTTTAGTACTTAATGCTTAATTGTTAGCATCCAGGAAAGCCATGTTTAGACTGCAATGGAAACAGGTACCATTATGGCTAGCTGACGCAAGAGTGGTTTATTTTCCATTTTAATAGTTCTTTAAACAGATCCTGCATTCATATACAGCTCCTTTGTTGGAATAAAAATCTCTGTCATAGGCTACCAGACAGCTATAAATAGCCATTGTGAGTATTTATGCTGAGGATAATCTCAGGAGAAGGTATTTTTAACTTCGCACTTCGCACATTGTTTAGAATAGGAAATTCTTTTAATGCCCACATTTTCCATTCCCAATGCTATTAGTTTTTCCCCACAGCCTCTTATGATGTATTCCTCTCTTTTTCCTTCTCATTTCTTTTAAGTTTCTAGGTTACAGCCAATCTGCTCCAGAGGCAGGCATGAGTTTATTATTTCTTTTTTAAGGTAAATGCTAACTTTGGCCTTTTGCGACTGTGTGGGAATTCAGTTCATTTCATGGGGCTATCAGAATGTAAACAAGATATCTCACTAGGCTATCACCGTAAATTGGGTAATGAATGAGCACTTTATTTCTCTTGCACATGGAACTAATGCTCTTGTTAGAATAACAGTGGCCAATCTATTTTATACTCCCAGAGAAGGTATTCCACTTTTTTTGGCAAGTCTGTGAGAGCTGCTACTTGTACCAATACTCAAGTTAATGCTGGACAAAAAAAAGGAGTATGCTGAACCATACTTCTAACTTAAAAATACGGTCCCCAGCAAAGCCTGTTCTCACATAAGTCAACAGATAATTTCAATCTACAAAATCATCAAATACTGTTTTAACTTCAAAACTCTGTGTAGACTGTGGGTGACATTCAAAAGAGGTATAAGCTGACACAGTTTGAAATGAAGACTTTAAGCGAAGTTCACAGTTGACCTGCAATCTAGTCAGGCCTTTATTTTTAAAAAAATATGGCTTTTAATCTTGAAAGTGACTGATGCATGCAAAGCATCACAGTCAGTTGGAATTAGGCAGCTTCCAGATAAGGAAACCCTAGATAATCATGGTGAAGTTTAGCTAATTATTTCACAGCTAAAATTAGGTGACATACGTACTGTCTGGAGGGTCAGATTTTAAAAGGCTTTCCAAACCTTGTGAGTTTGTCTTTGACAGTGTTGATCTCTAATGGGGATCTGCAGAAGCCAGTCCGTGAGTGCTCTTGAAAATGTCACCCAAACTCCCTGCCGCTGCCAGCAGCCCCAGAGCATCCTTTTACCCCCTCTGAGAATGGATGGTGTTTTTGGAGGTGAAAGATGGATAGCTTTGCTTTCTCTGTAGAATTGATAAGGACAGGATTTGTAGTCTATAGCTCCTGTGCTAATGATAAGAGAGAAGAAACTGGGAGGACAGGAAAACTCACACAAACCCTTTTCAGTCCAGACTGCATCATGTTTTGACCTGTCTAGTGAGCCATGGGGTATTCAGAAAGATCAGAGCTTAATATCCAATCTGAAGTGTTGTTTGCCTGAAGATCACAGGTTACTAAACATTCCTATTAAACAGAAAATTTGACCTTCATGACTGTGTAAATGTTAGGGAAATACTCTTGCTGCTTGGTGACTGGAGAGAGGCTGAATGCTTAGATATGCCTTGCTGGAGAAACGTGGTATACGTCAGGTATTCAGGCAAAAGTGCTGAGTTCTTCCACCCAAAGGCATCTGATGACCTACCCCGGGCAGCTTTTTGTAGTCTTGGAAGATCTTTGCTGAAAACCACCAACGGGCAACCAGGGGAAGAGCTCTGGGAAGTACAATGAGTATGCAGTAAGCTCAGCTACCCTGGGAGTACTCCTGCCCTGTGTGAGCAAAACCCAGGGGGAACAGCAGCAATCAGATGGACACAAAAACCTGGTTTCATGGCTACCCCAGGGTCAGTACTGGCCTAGCTATTCCAGCAGGGAGGCCAATAAACGTTGGAGGTCAACAAGAAGAAAGGTGATGGATTGCAGTCACATTGATGTCTCAACTCCCAGGCCAAAGATGGCAGAGTGCGTCATGAATGGAAGCCTTCTGTACGTGCCATAGCCTTGACTGAGAGGCAATTTTGCTGAGTTAGCCTGTAAAGGTGCCAGGCACAATGTGTCCATGAAAACCTAGCTGGAGACCACCAAGTTTCTCACATTCTCAGTTTATGGGATTTAGTGAAATGATTTCTTTCGCAGTTACCTTGCCTTTCTTATCTGATGAAACTGAGGCTTGTTTCAGTCTTAGTATTTTTTCTCTGTTGTGTAGAATGTGACTAGATCAAATTTCCCCCTTCTGTCATGAACATTAGTGGCTTATTCTTTTTACATGAAGCTTTTTCAACAATAAAATCTGTCCCAGATTGCAGTTACATAATATTCAAGGTCACAGTAGTCATAACAGAATCTTCCTCCCTCAGTAGGACTGTACTGATGGAAATGAAAATGACCCAGCAGGACTTTTTGCAGGATTTTGCTACTGCACACATAATTCCATGAGACTTGATCCATGAACGATAATGCCATTTTTAGGCCCATTGCATTGAGCTGTTTCATACCTTAATATTTTTAGTTATATGGTAGAACAAAAAGGTACTTGGGCTGTTCTCTCAGAGCATAATGGACTGCATAATTTCTTTGATATTGCTGTTCTATACATACTGTCAAGGGGCTTTGAACCTTAAGTCATGAAATTAAAAATTAGTGTATCTGAAGGGGTGCAGAATCTTCTCAGAGATGTTTTGTACTTGTGTTCTTTCTATTTCCTCTTCACTGTCTTCTCATCAACAGAGTCTTCCATTTCCAGTTCTCAATCATCCTCCCAGGAATTATTCATGTCAGAGGAAAAGCTTCAGTGTGCCTTTGGTGGTTTCACCGTGGGCGGAGGAATGATGATCTAGGAGAAAGCCGACCAGCTGAAAAACTCATGGTGCTTTCTTCGTTCATATTTTTCTATACCTGATATTCTTTGTCCTCTATTCAGGATGGCTGGGAAAGTATTTTGTCTTTGAAAATTGTGAGGCCATGCGTAACTATTTTCTGAGAATGTCAGGAAAAAATTTTGCACAGTTTCACTGAATGAAGATTCTGTTACTAAAGGGAACTCCTATTCAAGTTAGTCATCATCCTATGGTCATGACTATAACTAAGTCCTTTATATTCAAATGTACATAGTAAACAAAGAGCCGTGCCCACTCACTTGTTGCTTATAGGCTCCCGCCAGTGAAATGAATGCAGGATGTTATTACCTGGGGACACTGTCATCAGCAAAGCTGCACAAAGATTGAATTTGGCTTTGTCACAGACCTTCTTGCATCACGCCTTGCTAAAGACTTCGGCAGACACTTTAGAGCTCACAAAATATAGCCAAAGATCTAATCAAGAAATTAACCATTTTGTTTGGAGTCTTCACGAGCAATTAGGGCTGGTAATAGTTGATATAACACTTGTGGGGGAAGAATTTATGCTACAGGTATTCTTCTGTACCCAGCCTGCATGGAGAAGGGCAAAGAGAACTCCTTTGCTATTTTAGTGTTATCTCTTTAGGGTGAGCTGTAATAGCTGTGTCCCTGCAAACCTTTCTGTTCCCATTGTCAACATAGCAGTAGTCCCACCAGCACAGTCTAGAAGTCTGTTAGAACTCTTCCACTGCTGTTTAACACAGATGGAGCCTTTTACTCTTGTAAAAATGCCAGCATTTTAATGGCAGAAGTAGATGTGTGCATCTTTGGACTGCAATGTTGTGAAATGTTAGTATCATTACCACGTTTTCCCTGGCTAAGGATACCTTCAAAATTTATATGGTGGCTTATAATCCGTCTCTGTGGGCTACACAGCTTGGATATGTACACACCCACTGCTGTCAACAGGATTTAGAGGAGTTTTGAAGAGCTTTACTGTGTTGAGGCCTGAATGGTTTTGAAGTGTCCCCTTGCATTTCTGCAGAAAATCTGCACAAGATTAGAGTTAAATTTTAGTCTGCTTAGCCTGTTTTGATCAAGACAGACACTATTTAATTCCACTGATGAAAGTATGGAGAGTGTATGATTTCTCGTACTACACAGGTATGTTAGAAGAGACGTAAGGCGATGAGAGTCTTCTTCCCATAACACAGCAAGACAGAAGAGTACTATGTAGTGGATGGAAATTGCTAGATAATAGAAATACTGCCAGAACAAAAGAAATTTTGCCAACTGGTCTGTGTTGAAGGTATGCCTGACCTTGCCATCCTAGTGCATTGGCCAGACCCTGCAAATTTCTTAAAATTCTGGGTTAAATTCTGAAAATGCAATCTTTGTAATTACAAATGTTTATAATGTTCTGTGTAATCTGATGGTAGTTTAAAAATTACTTTAAAAGGTGTTTGACATCAATAAAAATGCTTGGGCTTATCCTTCAAACCTTATGGGTAGCTTAACTTCAAAATTGAATGCCAGATCTTGTAAGTATGGCCAAAGGTAAAAACACAGTGGAGTATCGCCATAACAGACTCAAAACTGTGCCAACAGTGGTTAATTTCGAAGGAAGCATTAATTTCCTTTTCCTGTTTTTCAAGAATTCTTATGTGTAGGAGAAATGCCTTTGCTGCATAGACATTTTTTAAAAGAATGGCTTTAAAGGGCACAAAAAAGAGTCTGAATCCAAATGTTTTGCAAGTACTTAAAGAATCTTTGTTTAATTCTTGTTTCCTTTTCTTTTTTCATGCTAGAGTGTGGCTAAAGCCAAGATCAGTATAGGGGAGATGTGGGCAAAAACCAGGAATGGAATAATAGTAACTGCCTGTCCATCAAAAACTGTTTTGTTTGACTGGCTAGTACTTCAGCACAAAAAAAAGGGGGGAAAAAAACCCCAAAAAGCAACAAACAAAAAACCAAAGCAGCAAAAAGAAGGATGTTTCTTAATTTTTGCTGCAGATACAAAGAGGAAAATGAACACAACCAGCAATTTGAGATCACAGATTTGTGCGCTCTTCTCAAAATATTTACTCTGTGTACATTTGTCAGCCAGGTTCAGGGGGAATAGGTACCAGGTGATGCTTGTTCTGAGAATACCATTTGGAGGTAGGAATCATGTGTGCTGGACGTGTGGCTTGCATAAATATTTAGAGGAGCACATTAGGTTTAAACCGGTGTTAAATAGACCCATAGACAAGAGCTGGAGCACCCGGTTACTGCAAGGTGGTTTGCTAACACTAGGTGTGGAATACAGACAGAACTGGAGTACCTTTCTTCATGTTGCTCTTCCCCATCAATAATACATTCTTAAAAACAGACCAAGAGAAATTGCTGCATGTATTGGAATAAACGGAAGTTACAGAATTAGTAAAATCCTTTGTGTGCTCCTTCAGGCTGTTAGGAAGGTGATGAAATCATTCACCCAGACCAGAGCAGCAGTCCACCTGGGACTGCTCTCAGCCATACCATTGCTGGCAGCATTGGAGCTGATGTGCATATTTGTGGGTGATGAGGCCATCCCTCTGCTTTCTTTTTCTGCAGCTGGCAGCATTGTTCTTCCTCCCACTAATGCACAGAGCAGAGAAACCCAATTGCTATTCTTAGGTATTAGTCTGAGTCTGTAGAGTGGGTAGTGGACTCTAAACAGGAGCTCTGGGACTGACTGGGACAAAATGTATGTGTGTGTGTAGGTATCCTAATTTTTTCGAGTCACATATTTTTTCAGCTGGTAAACAGTTCAAACAAATTTTGTGTGCTGTGAAGTGTATCACTTGTTTTATTTTACCTGCACTAGGTATGTTTTTCTTGAAGGGAGCTTGTCAGAGACAGTAGTGCATACATGTAGAAATAAGGTATGGCATCTGACTGATTATTGTGGCTTTGTGGAGAGGTGGATTGGAAATGGCTTTGTTCAGCCTACCTTTTAGGGAAGAGCCACTTCACATGGAAGGAGATAGCTAAATAATTTGTTCTGATTTATTCAAGCAGTCTCTCTTTCCCAACCTGTATTTGTGAGTAAGCTGTTCACAAATGAAGAAAGGTAAAGCAGAATATAGATAAATGAAATGTTTACCCTCATTTTAAATAATTGACCTTTTCTAAATTTATATGAGATGACTAAGCCTCTTATGAGAAAATAAAAACAGTGACTCTTAACATAAGGTAGCACATATTATGCTCATTGTTTATATCTTGGTCTTGTCTCCCTTAATCCTATTTAGTGTCACAATTCCCGCAACAGAAGACACTTAAATAAATAATGATCAAGTGATCTCTTTATTGCAGGCAATTCCCTTAGAGTCCTTTGCTTGGCTTAGCCATATGCAGCCAAGGTCTTGGGGCTTAGATGCATTCAAAACATGGGAACAAATTAGGTTTTTTTACAAAGAGTTTCTAGTTTCCTTAACAGAAGTTTAATTATATTGTTGAAAAATTTGATAGGCATTCCCCATTTGGTTTCAAGATCTATCTGTCACTGTTTAGAGAGCATTATTTTCTGATCTCAGTGGCGTCTTAAACTCTATAGGAAAAAAGCTGCTGCTTTGAGGTAACTTCTTTGAAAGACCTATAAATTACACTTCCATAGAAAGACAGTGGATAGAGAAACTATGTCTTTCCCTTAGTCCTGATTCTTCCAATCCATTATGTTGAATGCATCTAGGTTCATCAGCTGGCAGAGGACTGTAACGCATAGGGCTAAGACTGCAGAATTAACTATGCTTTGGCAATTTGATTTTGGCATGTTGGAGGTATATTCTTGCCATAACAGGTTTTTCTCCTTTTCTCTGTGCTTGATTTTTGTAGATGGGCATGTACAATGACATATGTCAGATTGACAGAAAATAATATGGAATGTGTGTCCAAGGGCTACTATTATCAGTAGGGATTGTGTGTATATACACGAAAGGAGCTTGTTATATCTCTAGCCAGCCATACTGTACAATTATTTCTGATCTGTATGTTAAGTTGTTCATGCAAATTGCACTTGAGCTTTGTGTGTTTCACCTCTGGATGAAAGCTATCCTTTATGCAGTATTAGCAGCTTCAAAGCTACTAGCCTGTGCTTGTTTTGGTTGTTTTGTTGGGTAGGGACTGAATACTTATAACTTTCATAATTTTTGCCTGTAGAAATGTTTATACAGAAAACCCTTTATGTAAGGTTCTAACTCCTATTTTTGAAACAGTATTTCACTACAAACTGAGGGTAAGTGCTTTTGGAGAATTTCAGAGAAGTAATTATCCTATTGTGTATTAAAGGTAATAGGAGAGAAAGCTGGAAGTAACGTGTTGGAAGTGGTGTAGGTAGAGAATACTGTAGGTTGAAGTAAACCACAGTGCTCTCTCTAGGCCTTTCAGCTGCTGTTTGCTATTTAAAATAATGTTTGTTCTCCCTTTCATTGTGATATTTTGTCACGTCACGTGGATGGGGACCACAATAATTGCTACTTAATTTATCAGGTTTAGTTCACAGACTACAAATGCAGCTTGTAAGGTAGAAAAAGTAGTCCTCTGGCCCTCTCTTTACTGGGCCAAGGAATTCCTGAGAATAAGGAAGAGACTACTGTCTGCCTGATGCTGAGCATACGGCTGGGATGCTGCCTGGTCTTTACATAGACCATGCAAGATCGGGCAAGGCTCTGAATGCCCGATCCTTTAACTGTGCTTGTAAGGAAAGATCGTGAAGCATCTGGCCCTCAGCTAGAAAGTCAGAAAGCAGGAAATGCCTTTGCATGTAGCATCTGCCAACAGCGGTTTCTGGTATGTTGGTGGGTGGGTTCTGAACATGGCCATCTTGATAAGAAAATGCCTAAAGCCAGACCCTGTTCATCCTTCATCAAAGAATCATTTTCTTTATCTCTCATTTCAATTAAATGTAGAGTTTCTAAAAACAAAAATGCACCGTACTCCTCTCAGAACCACATTTAACCTCTTAAGCCTTGTCACGTGCATCAGGAGTAGCCAGGTCACAGTTAAGGATCAGGCTTATCTTCCCAGTTGAATCTATTTCCCTTGACTTTCTCCAAAGAATTTTGTATCCTCTGAAATTTTGTATGTTATGTCTTACTGTAGATGAGTTTTTTCTGGGAAGATTTTAGAGGAAAAAAAATAACAAAAATGTTATAATGTCTCAAAAAGCGTCCCTATTTTGATTTTGTGAATTATAAAAATGTAAATATAAAATATTATCCTGTCTAGAGATTATTATTATTCTTCATATTTTTCCTCCTAAGGAAGAATGGAGAAAGAAAACATACCATAATTTTGGTTGTTAGAGAGGTATAGTGTTTGGGGTTTGAGAAGTACGCTTTTAAAAATGTATTAGGGATTCAAATAGAAGGGTGTGGACAAAGCTGGCTTTTGAAAAGGGATCACATTTAAGAGGAATGCATTTTCAAATTATAGTGATAGGAATAAAATACCATGAAAGGATCACACTATGCTTGTTTCCTTTCTGTACAGTTTCTTACACCCCCAAAATGTCTGTTATGCGTTATTCTTTGGGTTCAGAACTGGTCTAGGCCAGCTAGTTTTGTGTAAGATCCCAAATGTTGCAGATGTATATTTAAATCCTATCAAGTGATGAAGAAGTAATCTTTGTGCTTGATGGTGCTTGGCCAGGCAGGACTGACTTACTGTCGGTCTCTTCTACAGCGCAAAGGGGTGGGCATGCATGGATACATGGAGCCACAGTGCAGGGTGAAATCCATATAACCACATGTGTTTCTTGTACTTGCGTATTTTCCATCTGTCTTAGTTACATTAAGCACCCAAGCTCCCACCATGTGGGCTCAGGCTGCTGGTTTCCTGCCACATGAGCTGCACACACCACTGTCAGGTCCTCCTTGTATGTAAGGATGGGTGGATGTGACCCATGAGTGAGGAGGAAGGGAGCAGGATACCCTGTGGACAGCATCCCTTTGGAACCACCACCTCAGTTACACCATTGCCCTCAGACAGGCTGCCCAACCTGACCATGAGGAAGAAGCCTGTTCGCCTGTTATGAGTCCCATGTTGTCACAACACTAGACATGAACCCATTAACTACCCACCCCAAGATCGGTTTGGATTTCATTATGCAGTGTACTTTGAACAAGTATCAGTGTCCTTAACAGTTTTAATGAGCATATCAGAAGTACGCATCTTGGCTCCCTTTCTCCTCTCTAAACATGTTGGGAAAGCCCAAAGATCCTTGATTGGTTTCTGAGCTATTTGGAGGCTTTAGAAGCACTTGCTAAGATAGCATCTGGCTTATCAGAGCCTGAAACAGTCTTGTCAAGAGCTCCAACTTTAAAAAAGAGCTCAGTTTTATCACAGAACATTTCATCAATAGTTAGCTTACTTGCTGGCAGGCTGTGACAAATTCTGTTTAATGTGTCCATTCTGCTTTTAGGCTCTACGTTGGCATTTGGAGCTGATGGGATTTTTCTGCTTTCTACAGGGACAAATCCTGAAGTCCTTGTTTAGTCTTAAGCTTAGAATTTCACAGCAGCTTCAGCGTAAATGAACGAATGCTGGTGAAAAAGCTTGCAAGCCTTTCTTGAAAAAAAACAACATTGTTCTCAAGTACTAAAAGTGTCTGAAACTCTGCCAAGTTTCTAAAAATGTTTCTGATTTCTCTCTTTCATAGTTTTATGCAATGTTTATTGGAAACACGCTTTTAATAGTTTTGAAGAGTTTTAGTGAATAAAAATGTCTAGTGGCCGTTTTAGTGAGATGCTGGTAGTTATGACTCTGAAAGTTGAAATGTTGGTCAGAAGCTCTATAAATGCAAAGATGATGCTCTAGGAATGGGTTTGTCTCCAGTTGCCTGCATTTTGGAATGATGAAAATGCCTACTTTCCAAACGTAAGTTGTTTAGACTGGAAAAGTAAGACCCTGTTATGATGACTTATTTCAGGAGGAAGGTTGTAATACTGTGTATGAATTAATCTCTCCAGAACTTCTAAATCCCATACAAGCCTGTGGAGGAGGAGTTACTGGACTTCTTCCCATCCTATGAAGTTTATTCATAAAACATGGTGCTCTGAAGCCTTCTCTAAGGGCACAAAACATTGTTATGAAACCATAGCCACAGCTCTAGATCCCAGGCTGCAGCTTTTGGCAGATCTGGAGAGCCGATTTGCCTTTTGGAAGTGAAAATTATTTTTCTTTGTAGTCAGTGGTCGGTATTTGTCTATGCAAGTTGGACTATTACTGCCCCTTTTGATAGCTATGATATTTAAATCTCCTTATGACAAGCTTGCTAGCTGTTTTGTGGAAAAGGTTACATTTCTCTTAAGCCATTTATTGGCAGTTTTTTCCATCATAATATGAGGAATTGAATGGGAAAAGGCTAGTGGTAGATTGCAGAGGATGCAAGACCATCCCAGCAATGTAAGCTGGTAAGGGCTTCTTTTGTGTTCAGGAGTGTCAAAGGAGATTTGCCTGTTCTTTGCCTAGTAAAAGAATAGGTGAGGTTCAGGCCCTTTCTTTGCCATCTTGCAGCATGCTGAAAAAACTTTACTGGCTAGTGTAAATTTAGGAAATGTGTATTTTCATATCCAAATCAAGTCTCAGTGAACACTGTGCAGTGACATGACAGATCCAGGACAATTGTACAAGGATGCCGTTCCTTGTGAGAGTGGTCCAGCAACTGACTTTTAAAGATGGTGGGAAGGAAATGATTCTGTATTCATAAGTTTCCCTTAAACACAGGTGAATGCTTTTATTTGTTTTTCCTACTATCAGATCTGTGAGGCTTTTCTCACTCTCTTACTGAGCTGACTGATAAACTGCTTGGATGTTTACTTAGGCACATGGTTAAAGCCCCCATATGAGCTCCTGTGTTACACCCACAGAAAAGAAGGTGTGGGGAATGCATGCCACCCTATCCCTGCTCAGGCGGCTCTGAGGTTACCTCATCATCTGACCCATCTCCTTAATCTCTGTCCAGAAATCTTTAGGATGTTGTGATAATGGATGGGTAGGTTTTGAAGGAGGAACTTAACCCTACTGAGACAGAGAAGCAGGATCACCTTGCAGTCTCACAGCTTGAGGACTTCACCTGTCACCCCATGGTGCTGCTTCATCCCTCAGTCACTGACCGCTGAGTGTATGATGATGCTTTCCTAAGTCCACTAACAATAATGGTGAAGAGTTGAGACAGACTCTTCATCTGCATAGACGTTTGTTTAAAAATGCATTAAATTATGGCTACCTTAATAAGATGTTTAAAAATGAAAACTAAAACAGATCTAGAAAAATAACAAAACAACCCATGTACAGTGTAAAGGGATGCAGCTGCCCATTTTCTTTCTTCCCATGAGTCTGCCTCCTGAGCTGCTCATGGTTTAGCACTGGCAGAGGGGTCCAAGGCTTATGCATAGGTGCTGGGGGCTTGAGCATGCTCAGCAGAAGATCAGAGCTTAGAGGCTTTCCTCACATCATTTCACCGGTCTTGTTAACAGCTCAGATGCTAAAGCATTTCGGCCTGTGGTACAAGGCTTTCTGTCCGTGTTGCCAGATGCTTGCCATTCTGGGCTGTGCTCAGGGAACACTCAGCTGGGGTATGGTTGGTTGTAACAGTGCTTGCACTTGTCTTTACCCAGGGCATCTGGGTAGTGTGGATGAAGTCTGGAGACTCAAGCACACTGGGCTGTGCTTTTGCAGACAGGTCAAGCCCCTTCATGTGGGCTTGAAGGTTTACAGTGTAGATGGGAAGAAATCATGGTCTTGAGATTTTGCTCAGGCTTGGCCTATCCTGATGGTGTAAGGTGTGACCCGAGAGCCGCAGGAGGAGCTAAGAAGTAGATATGCAGTGTCTTTGTTCCTAAATTACAATAGATTCCAGGTACTTCAATACAGAAATAAGTGTTAGCACTTGGGTATGCAGAGAAATAACAAATGAAAAATCTAGCTGGGTCTTTTATTACACTGGGGTAATTTACGTCCCCACATCATTATGTCCTTATGCACATGCTGTTACGTGAATAATGAACATCTATAGTGATTTCATTTTAACTCCTTGATGCTCTTTTATGTGTATTACCCTGCAATAAAACCCTGCAGCACAGACAACAGTGCCTGTACGCCTCAGAGCCCCAGCTGCCTGCCTGCAGGGGGCAGAGGGAATTCTGCTGTGCAGGGAGATCGTAGCCCCGTGGACCAGGTGCAGTGTGGCTTGCCTTTTTTATTTTCCCATTGCTTTCCTCTAAACCATTAGGCGTGAGCCATGGCTGGAGGCAAGAATCCATCCTTGATGGAATGCCATCCTGATCTGATATGACAGGCCTTGTGGAAGTGTTCAGCCTTGATCCTTTCTTGCTTTCAAGAGGGAAATCCCATTAGATAACAACAGCACCAGTGAGGCTGGAAGATTTTGTATTTAGGTTTCCGTAAGACCAGAAGAAAGTGAAGAAAGAAACCTTTTCCTTTCCTTTTGTTTTGTTCTGATTTGTTTTGTTTCGGTCTCCTTCAAAAAAAGGAGACCTGTTGAAAAAATATGTTGGATGTATCCTGTTTCTTGAATAGTCAACAAAATGTTACACTTCTAACACTAATTTCCTATTTGGTTCTTCCCTGGAAGAAGCTAGAAAGGATTGCCTCACAGGGAGAATAACTTTCATGGGTTGCTAGGTCATCTTGGAAAGTGAAAATGGATTGAGATAGAAGTGCTAAGGAGATATATCAGCAGCAGGAGTTGTGAGTGAATCTAAAAGTTAGGATAGAGATTAGCGCACTAAAGAAACCTCTGTGTGAACCATAGAAGTGAAGGGGTGACGGGGATGGTTCAGATCCACTCGTTGCCAGTTTGTTAAAGTGCATTTTAATGAAACTGAATGTATAACTAGCCCCTAATTTCCAAAGCATTTTTGTGTGGGTTTAGCAATCTGATTCCTGTCAAACCCAATGACTGTCATATTGACGCAAATACCAGGCAATACTTAGAAAATTTGGGAAAGGTATTTTGCCAAGCAAGAAAAAAACCAACCCTTCTAACATGCATTCCTATAGGGATCAGAAATACAGAAGAAGGGGAAAAAACATACGTGCTGACCATTCTAACAGAAATCATACTGTACTGGTCCTTTTTTTGGAATGTTTTTTGAAGTTTTCCTCTGGCTGGAGGCTTTGGAAGGAAAGAAAAGACTCCTCTTCTGTCTTGAATTAACTTTGTTAATGATTAACAGAGCAGTGCAGTATGTATGGTGCGTTTTAATTAAATCAGAGGAGACATGATTTGGACAAGATTTTAGTTTCACTTTGAAAGTTATTAAATAAACTGACACTGTTTGCTCTCCAAAAGTTCCTGGGAGCACCCGGTTAGTCAGTAACCCCTGTGCAACTAGTGAAATAAAGCCCCTTCCAAAACAGCTAAGGGCCGTTACCAGATATTAAAATAAATATTAAAAATGAGATAGGAATATAACTGATCATCAATCTGCATAAGGCATGGTCCTGGTCGAGGCTCAAACTTAATATTTTTTAGCTAAATTCAGGGATAAGAGAGGCCCAAACTCAGTATTTCTAGTCGAGGTTTGTATTTGGAATACCTCTGAGCTGTTCAAGTGGCATAAGCTGTTGAACAGTCGCTGCCTTCAGTGGAATTTGGATGGCTTTTTTTAGCTGAGTTTATTGGGTTGTTTGTGTAGTGAGATCCTGATCAGGGCTTGGATGTTGTTCACCGGTAAAATTCAGAGTATCATAAGATAGGAGCTTTTGGTGCAGGAACGTGTCCATAAATTGGCTCAGCAGGAAATGCTCTTCTCTTTCCAGAGCTGCGTGCATGTGTGCCTGTACACACATTTATATAAACTCTTCCAGCAGAGAAGGATCAAGCTTGAAGCCTGGACTTGGACCATGGCTTCAGGCTGAAGTGAGGCAGAGGATGCTCTTGCTGATATATGGTGGCACACAAGGGTGAATAGATCCCATGCTTCTCGCTTAAGGAGTTTACTAGTGTTTACTGGGGTGTCTGTTAAGGAGCTTTGGCTTAGGCTTTCACCTATGCCTGCTCAGCAGCAAAATTAAGGCGTAACCTCCTTTAGCTAAAGATGCATTTATCCTTTATGTTTGTATCACACCACATTGTGGGTTTTTCTGGCCTTTGTGGCTAAGTTTGAACTGAATTATAATGTTTAGAGCAAGCATATTGATGTATTAAAAATAACATGAATAATTTTATGTAAAACCTGTTGTTGAAATTAACTATTGCCAGAAAGAGTTGGAGTGGAGAGAACTCTCATCTACATTATTGGCAGCTTATTCAGCTTTTTGTTTTGTGGACTCTACAAGTGCTATCCTTCATGGCCTTGAGGAGAAGCCCTACAACTCCAGTCACAGGTTTTTGGGCTTTGAGTACTATCCTTTACATTGCTAAAGCTGAAATTTATTAATAGCAGTTATCACTCCAAGCAAGCTACAGTTTAAGTACAAGAGAGACAGCAAATTTTAAAAATTGCCAGCCAAAATAATAGATTGCTTTTTATTGTTGTAAGAATTGGCATGTGTGCCTGAAATGCACAAAGCACAAAAGAATGGGTGCAGAAGTGAATGGAGAAATGGTGGTCCTTACCTCTGCTGCTGCTGGCACATGGAGAGAAATGGACTCCTGCTCAGAGGAGGAGGGGACCAGAGTCTGTCCCTCACTAGGAACAGTGCCAGAGGACAGGAGAGGAGGTAAAGATAGCCTTTGTGAATGCTTCCCTCATACAGTTTTCTCTGTTTCAGTTGCTCAAATTACCAGAAGGTAGCTATATCCTGACTGTTATATGGAGGCTATTGTTTGGATCTTAGCATTTATTTGAAAGAGGTGAAAACATGGCATAAAACAAAAGCTATGCTTTGGTTGAAATAGTCTGTCACATCCTTGAAATATTATGCTGCTTTATTTCTGGATTGTGCATTGCCCCATAAGTAACTGATAGAATGAAAGCACCAGCCAATATGTTTTTCTAATCAGGTTTCAATTTACAGTGGAAGTTCTCCTTGGAATATCATTTCAATGCTTGTCTTGGAGTTTGTTTTGTTTACTGCTACAGCCATACATACAGTCAGTAACTTTTCCATGTGAGAAGCAAGATAATATTAGTACGTCAAGAACTGATGGCAGTCAGAGAAAATTCCCTGCAGAGGACCAAACTTCTGCCTGTGCCATCCAAGGCCAGCCTGTCCCAGCAAAGCAGGCATCAAATAGGATTGAGTTCTGCATGGGCTCTATATGGGTCTTCAGTACCTGGAAGTGCATTATTGCAAGCGTTTACAATTTCAGGCTTTAGGATTTTGAGTTTTAATGTAACAGGGTTGTGTTCCTAATCCTGCAGAACTCCTCTATGCAAAAAGTAGCTCTGTTGTCTGCTAAGGCATTAGTTACATGATAATGTGTCCTTGTGAGCATGCAAACTCTGTTTGCATGTGACTCCATGATTTGCATGTGACTCCATGATTTGCATATACATATGTCCAACCCCACAACTACATATTCCAATCTGAGTAAGTCTTTCAATACATATATCCATTTACAAGGCTGCATAAGTATTACTCACAGGTTTCACTGAATGCATTAAAATTTTTGGTGCTGCTGTTCTTTATAGGCATCCAGATGGATATAACTACAGGTTGCAGTTAAAAAATAAAGGGAAGAGTAGATATCATAGCCATTGGACAGCTTCTGAGTACTGAACCCGGTAAGAGAATAGACGACTTATCACCGGCAAATAGCAGAATCTCCTTGTGACATTTAGAATGTGTGATATTTATAACTGGACTTGAAAAAAAACCCAAAACATAGTAAGAGACAAGTCAGCATTATTTAATGATGAAGTACATAGCCTTGTTTTATTATGAATACTCAAGAGATTACTCCAAGACCTTATATATGGGCTGCCAGACTTTACCTGCTGCATACGATTTAATGTGCCAAGTGTTGTTCATCTGTGAAATGAAGTACCTGCTCATGCCAGCGTTCTAAAGTGAAATCTCACAGGAGGGTGAATGCAGATGCTTTTTGCCCTGTGAGATGTATACACTGAGCTCTCTGCAGTGAACTGTACTGGGGCATTTCAGAACAGACCTTAAAAAAGCCAACTGAGTTTGTCTACTCCATGAGAACATGAAAGAGACTGTGGCATCTTTTATTTTCCCAGGGAAGGAACAGTTAAAAATATTCTTCAAACAAGAAGCAGATGTTCATGTCATCAGAATGGATTTTCATAAAAAACGGAGTTGTGTTTCTCTTGCGAAATGCCAGTAGCTTTGCAAAATTCACTACAAGTCTGCCTGCTTATTTCAGACTAGTGGCATAGAGGAGAGGCAGTGCAGGGTGAGCTATTTACTGTCTCTGGAACGAATCAGATATATTTCTGTAAGCTATTTGCCTGCCCATTTTAAAACTGCCTCAACTTGGAAAAGGACTAAACAAAGAGCTAAAGAAGCATGAAGTTATTTGGATAACAGGGCAAAAGCAGTGACTGGCATAACAAATCCACTGTTGAAAAACAGGTACAGAAAGGTTTAGGCTACATATGGGAAGGTATGGGCTGGACAGTGCATGTGACCCTCTCAGGTTCTAATTCACTGTAATCTCAAAAGAAAAAAGATTCCCAGGCTATAGTGATCAGCTCACTGAACAGTCTGCCTTGCATACAGGAATGGCTAAAATAACAAACAAAACATTAAGTGGCTCTCTGGATGACCTCTGGACATTCCTATTGTTAGTATGAGTAGATGTTGGAACCTCCCAGTAATAACTTCCTTTGGAAAGCTCTTATGGCTTCTTCCTCCTCCTCATCTTGCTCCTTTTAATGTTGAGAAGCTAGGAAAGGCCTTGTAATTTCTTTCCTCATAGTAATGGATGAGCCTACATTCTTATGAGGCCATTTGACTTAAATTCATTGGTGTGAATGGCATCTCACAAGTGCCCTAGTTTAGTTAGTTTCTCTTTTTAGTGTCTTGCTTAGGGGTTTTGATGTCCTGGAGCCAAGTAATAACATCTGAAGCATCAGAATATACAAGGAAAGCAGGTTAAGACACTCGTCTCCTGCCCCCATCATTTTTCATGCTTTAGATGCCCATGTGAATAATTGAAATGACCTAGGGAAGGTGATTTGCCTCTTCCTGCTCCATATGCAAGATCTTCATCTCAGGGCTACAGTGTACTGAGAGTATTGCTCTCAGTTAAGGTACTGAAAAAAGTAACCAACAAACATTTGGCTTTGAAATAACAGATTATTAAGTGCAAAGATCTAGAACAGACTCAGACCCTCCTCCTACTTTTTTTCTTTTTCTTTTTTTTTTTTTTTTTGCCACAGACAAGCATGGAAAAATCTTGTCTGTGTCTGACTCTTTCAGGGAATCAGTTCTGCTTTGATGTAAACTTACTGAGGTGCTGGCTCCTCACCGAACTCTGTTAATGCTTGAAATTGCACGTGTTGGCTTTGGAGGAGCCCTCTTTTGTGCTGCAAACTGAATCACAAATGTCCCTGTAGCTCTTGTTACAACAGTGATGTTTCTCAGCTGAATGGGCTTTATGACTGACGGACGCAGTGAAGGTGAAACATCAGCTCTTACATCTGACATTTGATTAAAATGTGTGTTTTGGCAGAACAGTGATACAATCTCTCTTTAACTAATGCTCTTCCAGAAGGAAAAGTGACTCCCTTTTCAACAGTTTTTTTTAAGGACTGCACACATTTGCACTGCCTTACATGTCCTCTTTCCCTTGAGGTGAGGGTAGAAGAAATGGAGATGGCCCGCCTCCTGTACCATCTGTTATCTCACTTGTAGATCTTTCTGCAATCACAGTAATGAAACCTATGTTTTTCCCTCTTTGCAATCAGCGCTATTGACCTTTCCTTGCTCCAGACCAGAATTCCTGTATATTTTATACACTAAAAGGTGGGGGTTTTTTACATGTACTTTAGAACAAGTGGCTGGAGCTGAAGAAGGTGTACATGAAGGACAACTTCTTGGAGTATTTCAGAGCTGCTTCTGAGTGTGCAAAAAACCCTGAGCTCGTGCATGTGAATCATTCACCTATCTATAAAGCACAGAATTCATACCTTTTCACACAAATCCATCTCCTTGAAAATGTAGAGGGAGATTTTGGGAGTTAAAAACTTGGTTATTAACTGCAAGAGTTGAGCAGGACATAAATGAGTATCAACGCCTCAAGCATGCAGATGTTGGTTTCTTGCAAGCTCTGAGAAAAAAGCTGTCAAGGTTGACGCTTCCTTGGACATAGAATCATAGAATAGTTAGGGTTGGAAAGGACCTTAAGATCATCTAGTTCCAACCCCCTTGCCATGGGCAGGG
>WYDI02003175.1:0-64597 GCA_009867235.2 Psittacus erithacus | reverse complement strand
TGAAAGTCAAAAACACAGCACTGCACCAGCTACTAAGAAGGAGAAAAATGACTGCTACTGCTGAACCCAGGACACACGCAAACTTTGTTGTCCATGCTCTTGAGGAAGAAATGGAGTTTTATGAATAGCTTGATCTGAGAGAACAGTACAACATTCTTTCTATTGGTCTTGAAAACAATCTTCTTAGCAGAAGGACAGACACACTTCTGCCTTATTAGAAGACCCATCCTTGCAGCTTTAACTCCCCCAAATCAGTCCTGGATGAACTATGAAACAGGGAAAACATTCTTGCACTGTGTGTTGGAATGGGTTAAGTGGTTCTCCCTCGCTTCCTCCTTTGTATGGTCATTTCCCAGTAGTGAGTTTTACACTTTCTTTCGCACACAAGCAAGTAAATGTACAAAGTGGTGGGAAGGCAAGACCAGAACACTTTCTCAATTTAGTAACTGGTACTTGTATACTACAGAATTTTATTCCTCATTTTAAAAGGAGAGCAGACATTCAGGTTCACTTCTGCACCGTGTTTAACTGCAGCTTGAACTTCAGCAAGTTCTGTCTCAGAAGCAGGACCTTCACCATTTGTCCTGCCACATTTCCAACTGATCTGCAGCACATTAGAGCACCCCCATCTATCGTAGACCTAAACTCATCCGTCTTTTAACTCCTGGTAGTAATGTCTGGCTGTCACTGGGTCTCACTATGACTCCAGACAAGAACTACTTGTGTATTAGTCATGCTGGCCTGAGCTATCACTTTCATGAAAATTTTATGAGCAGTGCTTCCATTTCACCTGTTAAGGAAGACAAACAAATACTTCCTTTTATAATTAATGTAGAATATGAAACACTTCTGTACTCTCAAAGGAACAGTAGAGTTAAGTGCTGGTCAAAGCCTTGCTGTATATAGCTAATTGCTGATAATGGACCCACAGGGAATACTTGAAAGGAACAAAAAAAGGCAGAAATAAGAAATCCAACCCAACAAACACCAATACCAAACAAGCCTGAAAACTTATGACAGCTACAAAATAAGAGACGAAAAAGAAAGGACTCTATTTATTGAGGTCATTGGAAAAAAAGCCTTCTCACAGCCTTGAACAACAAGGTCAGGTTCTGTACTTTCCGTGTACCTACACTTATGAAAAAGAAAAGCTTGGACTGAGGATAAGGAATGGGTCAGACTGGAGAGTTTAAAGATAAAATAAACTTCAGTAGCTGTAATGACCTGACTGTAGTCTACAGGAACCTCTTACACAGGGAGTGAAATGTTTTTCAGCCTAAGGAAAGGAAAAAGAAGGCAAAAATTGAACGATAAGGCATCTAAATGCTTCCTTCTCTACTCAGTTTTTTTTCTCTCCCCTAATTTATACCATCCCTATGTTCCTAATTAAAGTTAGTACTTGTGGAAAAAATATAGTCTTTGCAGAGGATGGAAAACACTCTTTGTAATATCACTACCTCCTTGTCTTGGCGTTAGGTAGCAGCATTAACATTCAAATCACTGCTTATGAAATAGCTACAATGCTGGTCTCTCAATGGATGCCAGAAGAATTTACAAGCTTGGCAGCCTGTCAGCTGTCTGAAACACTAGACAGAGTGTCAGAAATTTCACACTGAAATTATATACTCTTACAGATAAGAGAAAGCTGTGCATAATTGTGTGAAGGAACTAGATGACACTGAGGGAGGCATTTTTATTCCCAATCAATAGAGAGATTTACAGTAATTCAAGGACCATAATTAAGCCCTTTAAGGACGGCGCACTGATTGTGCCAAATTTCAGACAGATGCTCTTCTTAGTTAGCTGCTGGATGGGGAGGAGAAAAATAGAAACTGTTGCATCTCAGTGTTTACCACTTGCCTTCTTGCCTGCAAGAAACACTCAGTGCTTAGAAACTGAGCTGTGAGTTGCTGCTTGACTTAAGCCCCAACTGTCTTAACAAAAAAATGCCACCTTCCTGTTTGAAAACAACTCATGGACTTCTGAGACAGTATTTATACTGGGAGGATAGGGGATGAATGCTGATGACTCTCAGCAGAGGAAACCATCACAGAAATACACCAAAATCTGGCAGCGGAAGAATCTGTTGGCCTGCAGGGGAGGCTGCAAGTTCATCTTCTGTCTCTTGTATAGGGAGTATAGCTATTAAATTAGCTTATTGACAGACAAAGAGCCTCCCATTGTTAATTAAAAAAAACCCCAACTACATCAAGTGATCAGTAACTTCCAGGAGAGAATCTGGCTTCATTCTCTGTAGGAGAGATAACTAATCCTTCCTGCAATCTTTAACATGGAGGAGCATCATTTTATTCTAGCAACTACCTTCACATCCGATTCTAATTTTACCAACAGCTAGGAGATCAAATTTGGGTGTATAAGGCTCCACTATGAACAGAAGTGATGCACCTCTTCCGTCTCTCCTGCCCGGATGCACTTGCCCCTGGCGGCAAGCCTGGAGAACTGACCCTGCTCCCCTGCAGTCCCTTAGAGGAGACAATGAGTGCAGCATCGCTCATTACCATTGACTTTAACCCTCCTGCTGTTGGATTCACTGATGTGCACAGGACTCTTTCAGTGTCTGGAGAAGACTGTTCTCTTCCTCTGTGTGTAACCTAAGACCACTTTGAGGGCTGAATCCCTGCCCTCCAGCCAGTAATGCCTTTGATCCTTCCTTCCCACTGCGCTGACAAGGTCAGCCCTTGACAAGGTCAAGAGCTATTTCCATCTGTCTCTGTAGCCACATCCGCACCAGTGCATGTCTGACACAGCTTCTCCTCAGAAGCTGCCACTCTCTGCCCTCTGGGATGTCAGCATCAGTGGTCAGAGGGTAGCATGGCAACCCAACAGTCACGTCTGAATCCAGAAGGTGACCTTCAGCACTGTCACCACTAACACATGGGTGACATTTTGTCTTTGTCCAGAAATTGACTGCTATCTTTAGCTTGAGCAAGACAATTAGTTGGCCAATTAGATAAGCATGGATCATATAGGCAGTATTCAGCTCACCTGCTTTCCTCTCCTGCCATCACTTGTTAGAGGAAGAGGGATGAATTGGTAACAAAAAGGGGGTTAATCCTGCAGGCAGCTGTTTTAATCTTGACAGTGGTGCATGTCTTCATACAATATTTTTGCCAGACATGCTCAATATAGCTTTCAAAAGAAGCTGTTGATTCTTAAAAGACAAGGTCTTTCACCTTCTACAGAAATAAAGAGCTTTTTGGGTTTAAATATGTACAGTCAGAAAAAAGTCACACCACTTGGAAGAACACTGCAGCTGCAGCATTTAATCCTGCTCCATTTAATTCTTAATATGTTGAAGCTAATATGGGTTTAACTAAATCCTATGTTAAATACTCTAGATGCCATTCTGTTCATACTCGGAATAAATGCATCTTGCAGCTACATAGCGCTAGCTACGGCAGCTTAAAAGTGCAAAAGTATGGTTTCTCCACTGTTGCATTTACCCTGCCTCTTCTGCTATCTCCTGCTTTTACCAAATTCAAAATCGGGTAGTTTGGCAAGCTGGAGCACATTTTACTTCAGATGGAGAGGTACATACAATGGAGTAGGTTTCTTTTATTCTTTTTATATGAATAACAAAAAGTTTGGAAGTGAGTATTTATTAGCAAACTGCAGAACTTGTAGATAAAACCACCCACAAACCGAACCACCCCACCCTAATAATATGCATCTTCTGATTCTAAGTACAAGCCAATTTAGGTGTGGGGGTTTATTTACTACAAACATGATCATCTATTTGGGCTTTTGTTTGCTTTTCTACAATGAGCAAGGTGTCAGTTACCAGTGACATGCATCTTAGCTCATTTGAACTGAGAGATACTAAAAAAATCTTAATTAGTTTTTTTGCTTGTGCATGTGCTACAGTAATATATATTAAAATGCATGCTAATATAGCTAAAGGCATGCAATTATAACTTTTGTTGTGAAATGTATGCCAGACAGGTAATCTGCTGGGTTTAGACAACATGTAAAGATAGGACATGGAATATTTAAATCCTATGGTCATTGATTAGGCTCTTTTCTGTGTCCTTTTTACATTCCTTTTGATTTAACCAAGGCCAATTTGATTGTCTGACATGAACTGAGATAATACAGACAGGAGGAAAACACAGGAAGAGAACTATATTGATGATCTGCTTGGGTTTGATTATTGACTTTTGTTTTAAATCGCCAGAGTCATATTCTAGAAAAGAATGACTTGTTGAATCCCTGCTTTATCACCACCAAGAAAGGATTACCATAGCAACAGGAAAAGACTATGCATTATAAGAATACTCACAAGCTGAACAAGATCATGGTTTAAGATAATGGCCCGGTAGCATGGCAATATGCCATGGGGTGGGGAGGGAGGGAAGTGGCATTTTTACAATGACAAAGACATTTAGAAAGAACTAAAATTGTAAATGTGAAATACATGTGAAATACATTACTCAAGGCTAACAGAAAGTGCAAGACAATGAATCGAGAAGCTGTATGGCCCATTTGTCCAGGGAGTAAATCCAATAGGTTTCTTGTTGATAAATCCCTGAGTTGTCTCTAAGGGTCAACTGGAAGTGACTGATGTGTGTCTTTATGATTTTTTCCCTGTAGCCTCTCTGCTAGGACATCCAAAATGTGTTGCAGCCAGTAATGTCCACACAGCAACTACACGGAAGTGTTTAAGGCAGATATTTCATGTAGGTTACCTGTCAGGCAGAACCTGCTTAACATCTGGTAATTACTCATGAGGTCTGACCCAGCACTGCAGTTTAGAGGTGCAAGGATCATTACATCTGCTCTTTGGTGTATCTGTCCTGTTTAGACACTTGTATTTGACCCCCTCCTACAACATCTGTCAATCCTCAACATTCAATTCCACAGTATTTGAGAACAAAACTACAAATGTACACCTAAAACATGAATAAGGATGAGTGCTGAGTACATCACTGAATGAGATGTAAACCATATGATGCACGCAGCAAAACTTTCCTGATTTTTTCACTTCAAGCCAGCCATCCTCAATTTAAAATTAAATAGGTGACACAACAATAAGAACTACAGATTAAAACATGTTTGGAATGAGAAACCCAGTACATAGTAACTGCTGTTCTTTGCAACCACTTCTTTGTGGCCAAGTGTGTGTGGTTTTTGCTTTAGCACCTCTACAAGGGTTTCTGTGCGTTTCAATAAAGCTTTTTGTCTTCCCCCCTTCAGCTGGTTTAGTGAAGGAGTAAATTCACACTGAGAGTACTGAGATGATGGAGCCAATGGGAACCGTTGCTCACACCTCTGATTTTCCCATTTTCTCTTTCAACACAATGTGTGTCAGAAAGTCTCCTCTGGGAATTTGGGAACCATCAAAAAAAAAGTCTTCAGTGACAGCCACTGATGTGCTAATGCAAAGTGACACCAAGCCCAAACATTTTCCTTTAGCAGTCACCAAGATCATCTGTGCGCAAGGTTACACAGTGTACAGTGAGATTTTTTTTCAGGTTGGAAGTTAACAGCTTGAGCCAATGTAACTGGATGCTGTATGTTCTGATATCCTCCATGCTGGCTCCATGACCGAGTACTACAGTTAATCCAGAAGGAAACGTATAAGCTTGTAATCTGTCAGGTCAACAAAGTTGAATCAACTGAGCAAGTTTTCAAGACAACACTGAGCTAACACAAGGACAAGCATAGTAGGACTTGGCAAGGACAAACAGGATCTCCTTGTTTTAACACCTGGAGCTATTAGGAACAGTACAAGTATCTTGAGTAAATCCCACCATAGTGCATAAGTAGCTTGCAGTCAAATTAATTGTAAGAAAAAGAAACCAACCAAAATTAACAACCAAAACCCATTAGCTGCACAAAATTCATAGCAGCAGTGCATCCTTAAAAAGTTTATGGCCTACTTTTTAAAGGCATGAGCCAGTGAGGCTTCAGGAAATGTGCTTTTATAGAAAGAGGAGCACAGAACGTAACCTTCAGGTACAAACTGGGCTAATAATTTCAGAGAAGAAAGAGACTACTAATTGTGATGAAAAATTTCAAGTACCAGACTGCACATTATAAACAGGAAGAGATGTACTGAAATCTTACAATGGCACGGCAGCAGGGAGGGAATGACAAGCTGTAGAGCATGACAATGCTTGAATCAGTGTTTGGGACCCTCAGTCCTGGAATACCTGTCTCTCCTTACAAACATCTGCCCTATTTCTCTACTGAAGAGCTAAAAATACTGCAAGGAGTTCCTTGACACTGCAAGAAAAAATAATATCCCAAAACCAAAAGATATGACCATGGCATGTACTTCTAAGAAAGACATACCTACCTGTCCCCTCTCATATAGAAACTGGCAGATGAATGAATCCTCAAACACAATAGGCAAAGTCTAATTGGTATCAGAATCATTACGGACCCAGTGCTTCCACTAGCATTTTAATTTTATACCCCTGTAAATACATCAGCTTTGCCAGGAAGGTTCTACAATTCTTGTTCTACAAACAAAGGCTACAAATCAGAACAAGGACAAAACACAAGAGAGACATCAGTGTACACCTAACCCTATAAATCTAAAGTGAATAGATGTTTTGCTTTTTAAGTATTCACCTGGCACTCAAGAAGCAAGAAAAAAACCCCAAACCTCTACAGTTAGACACAACATATATTTTCAAAGACTGTCAGTCACAAAGCAGGCCGAGATTGCTGGGATCCGCAAATTGTTTTGGCTTGGCAGCATTTTCAGCATGAGGTGAATGCCATTATGACTAATGGGATTTCCCATTACATGTGGCCTAAAGGAAAGCAGACATTTCAGAAAACAAATCAGCACTATAAAGGTATAAATATATTTATGCCTAAAATTAGATTTACTTTTTTGGTATGAAGCTGACCACAATATATTCACTGATTAGGAATGCACCGTAAGAAATGCTACTGTACCTTATTTAGCTGTACTTGCAGCCTTTTGCTGACTACATACCCAAAACTACAGAGAAAGTGCTATCACAGCAGCTAGGTCAAAACTCAACATTCAAACACTGTCAGACTTATGGAAAAGAAAAATAAAGCAGAATATTAAAAGTAAGGCAAAGAAAATATCCTGTAACTGCATTTAGAAGTGATGGAAAATCTCTGTCATTCCAGCTTTGCACTTCCTACATTTACTACAGTCCTTTATCAATCACATCCACTCAGTTTTGTTTTTCTTACAGTGGAAGGAAAGATGTGTTTCTTCTCCAAACTGCTCCACTGAAGTAACGTGGCATGAACCCCAGCTTACCTGAGTCTAAGTGCCACGGGTCGGTAGCGGCCGACATTGGTGGGATGGTGAGTGGAGATGCTCCGCAGTTGGATTCCACCAGTTCTCCTTGGATATGGACGTGAGAGGAGACGTTGGTAGGTCTCAGAGCTGCTTTGAGCGGAGCAATCTGGTTGAACTGTACTCTCGATAGGCAGCCAGTGAATCCTGGGGTGTTGTATTTATATATATCTTGGTCAATCTTCCCAATTTCTACGGGAAATTAAGGAGAAAAAAAGAACATAAAATTAATCGAAACAATTCATTGCTCTGGGAAGCACGGCTGGTCTGAACACTTGATTCCCAGGGCTCAGTTCCAAAGTTCCTCTCAGGAGACTGAGAACGTGTCAAACCCTGCCAGGTTTCTTTACATTTCATTACAGATTAAAGCTGGAAACCTTCAGGCCTTGATGTGACTCAGTTTCACTGCTATGCTATCATTAAAATGAAAGGCTGGCGTGAAGGAGTCATCAGAGAACAAAAGCCTGGGGAAAAAAATCATTTCCCCAATAAGAGGTGGTGAAAGAGGAGGCAGAGTAAGTCATTGCCAAGGTCACTCCTCCCAACTGAAGCTGCTGCTGTAACAGATGCCCCTTCCTTCACCTTGGTCACCCTGTAGCCCCCTCTCAGTGGGCCAGGACCACTCCTGTTCATCGCCATCCCTCTCCTGTCTCCTTGCCAGGAGAACAAATGTCCCTTCACCAGGGGACCACATGTCCCTTCAGCCCAAGGTGGAAACCACCCCTCTCCAGCTTCCTTCCTTCCACAGCAGTGCTGAGAGGTGGCAGGTGCCCATCCAGCCCTGCTGCAGGCTGAGGAGCAGCGTGTGTGCTCCTGCACCTCTGCAACTAGGCCTGTGTCCGTTGAGAACCTGCCTCATTTTACACCCTGTGCTGTGCTGAAAGGCAAGCTTTCAGCCAACATCCATGAGCAGAGCATGGGGCTCCACCCTTGCTCTTCCAAGCTGCCCTCCAAGTAGCTTTCTCCCTTCTAAACCACCAGTTAAAATGATCCCAAGGAGGTGGCTGTAAAACACAGCACATGCCCTTACTCCCCAAGAACCTGCTCACAGGACCTGCTGTGACAGCCTGAGTCACAACCGAGACAAATATGGGGCTGTCAGCTGCCTGTGTTGAGGGGTATTAACACTTCAAAGGCTCCCTGCAGTGTCTAATATAGCATTTACATAGCAGTGAGGAATCTGCCTTCCTTTCTTGTGTGATAGCAGGGAGCAAATGAAAAGGACACATGGCAGCATCATGTTTGTGCTGTACCATGAGCTATTGCTCTGGAGGCACTGAGACACTTCAAACTGCCATTCCCTGGGTCAGCAGGGACAGGAGTTAGGTCTGGCCCTTGAAGTCAGTGGGAGAAGTACTGAGCTGAGCAAAACAAGATGGCTATGACAGGGCCCTGGAGCAGCCCCAGGTTGTTGAAAGGCAACCTGTTATGTCAGGAACAATGGTAACGGTTCAGAAAATGGCATTTCTGGAGAAGAAGCTGTCTGTAAATCACAAGTCTGTGTCATAAAAAGAAAGAAGGAGGTGGGACAGAGAGGGTTCTGCTGAGAGCAGTGAGAAAAAAGTGGGAGAAAAGTTTTATTTTAAGAGTTTGGGGAAGCGCTGGGAACCAAAGCACATCACGGCTTGAGGTTTGCTATGAAAACCCCTCCCAAAACCTTAAATCAGAACTATTAGAAAATGCATTACTAACCTTTTGGATGTGTTCAGTTCTAACCAAACCAGGATCAATTCTATGAGGTCTGAGCTGCTGCCTGGGCTCCTTAAAAACTACCATGATAGGTGTGTGAGTGCTATTCCTAAGAGTACAGAGCATCAGGGTGAGGAGTTTCAAGGCTACAAACCAAGCTGGGAATTTCAAGTATGCCTTATTGGGGGGGTTTACAGGTTAAACATGAACTGGGGGAAAACTGGTGGAAACTGGACAAATCTTGACATGATTAAAACAATTTCTCTGTTTTCACAACAAAGCCGTACCCTTTTTATCTCTACAACCATATTGGAACGATAAACACACAACATTTAAGTCCCTACCAAACCTAAGGGACATGCACACACAAAAGGACACACAAGGAAGATTCATGATCTGAAAGTTACTTGCGTCAGAGCATTGTGTGATCCACTGTACAAGCATGGATTTTCTATTCCTCCCCTTTTCCTTCTTGTTTGAGAACATCCTGTCGCTGCTAGTGCTTATCGAGCCTGTATCAATATTACAGCCACACTTCACTAACTGGCAGTGAGCAGCAACTGTCACCTCTGACAAAGTGGGGACTCAGTCAGGACTCAGCTAGAGACTACCTTAAATGCATTAAAATAATTGTACTAGTCAAGTGGGCCTTTATCCAGCTCTTCTTTAAAAAAGGAGCTTGTCCGAACAGTTAGCATCATCTCCTTCATGGACAGAGCCTTGGGAAACATGGTCTAGTGTGAGGCATCCCTGCCCATGGCAGGGGTTTGGAACTGGATGATCTTAAGGTCCTTTCCAACCCAAACCATTCTGTGATTCTATGATAGTAAGTAAAAAACCTCTCACGTGTATGCACACTTTCCATGGTCAGTTGAAAAGCTGTACCAAATCCAGAGTTCATGAATTTGAATGCTACTTGTAGACCATATCGCTCAGACATGGGTCCTATCTGACCACAATATTCACTGTCTCTTACTTCAATAAAATATTCATGGCATATTTAGTGAGTAACTGCAATTTTGAGTAATCCTTACAATCTAAGGAACAATCAGAAGACCACATTTCTCTTTGAATACTGTAACCACTGTCAGTGACAGTTTAGAGATTACCTTTTATTCACATTTCTATATATTCTGTGGAACTTCATGCAACCATGCTAATAGCCTCCCACTCACAACGCTGAATGACAGGAACAAAACCTCAGCAATATGATTGTGCTACCTTAGCAGCTTCAGCACCATTCTTCTCTAACTCCATGAATAATAAATGATGGATACAGATGCTGAAAGAATTAAAGATGAAAACCCACCCAAACCCCCCTAACAAAGCACCTTGCTGAAGACCTGCGTTTTTGTTTAAAACAGTCCACACATGATGGCTGTGCAAGCCACCTCATGCAAATTCATACCAGCTCACACCAAATCAGTGCTAAACCAAGATGGATCAACTTCTGTAACTGTGAAAATGTTCCTTTCTATGCGTGTCCCATGGGGGTTAGCACACCGATAACTCTCTGATGTTAGGGCATTATACTTTGCCTCCCCGTGTATTTGAGCCTGCTAAAAACCCATCCCTGGAGAGTGTAATGATTAGATAATGAAATATGCCTTTGTTGTCATGACTAAAATTCAATTTCCTCCCTATAACAAAGAGGGGAGAAAAACAAAAGAAGATGACAATTGCATCCTTTAAAAAAGGGAAATGCACAATGCAGCTACTTTGCACTGTTCTAATTTTCAGCACATCAGCTACTGCAAAGTCATAAAAATATTACAGTGTGCAGTATTATCATATTACAGTATATAGTATTATCATTACCTAATAGCAACATTAGTATTATTGCTTTCGGATCTGATGCAGCAATCTTCTGCTGGTACCCTACCCACAAGCATTTCTGTAATGAAAGACTTCCAAAAATACCACTTATAGACCTTTTCCAGCTGCAACTGGGGTTTTAACCACTTGTTCCCTGCTGATACAACCTGCTGACTTGAGATGAAGGCCATGATTACAAGACAGAGAGCATTCAGGCAAACCCATTCTAGCACAGTTGTACTGCAGTGTACAAATCCTTAACACTGGATGTTCACACAGTAACTGTGCAGCTGCCCACCCACATTACTTAAACACTTAAAACCATATATAACTAGTACACAGTATACTAAGAACCTCACAGATGTTGCCCCATGTCTTGTGTGCTTCCTTTCACTAAAGATACACAGAACATCAATTACTTGTTATTTATGCTTTGTTATTTCTTTATCAGTAAAAAGATACAGGATTTTAATCCTTAATTACTTGCTTTGATTTCAGAGTGTATTTCCCATGGCTGTGACAGAAACATGTGACATAGTGATGAAAACAATACTATTTCTCCGTTGAAAATGATGTGCTACTACTGAAGAAGCTCTTTTCCACCTAGGTGAAAAGACATAAAACCCATCTATTTTCAAGCATGTTTATGACACAAGGCACCATTAGTGAGTACCCAACAAGCTGAAATTCATTATTCCATGAATCAAGTAGATAACAAGCAAAAATAATTTGCATAGAGGGAAAAAACCGTGTCTGGATCTGTGCGTAAGTACAAATGTGTAAGGAGCACATAGCAATCAGTGTAATTAGGTTATCTGGTTTTTAAGCCTTTTTGCCCTTACTACATTACCTGTAGACGCAGAATTGTGGCTCCTGCCTAGATGCTATTACAAAATGAACGAATAGAGTTTGATTCAGGTTTTTACCAAAGTTGACCTAGTTAGAATGCATCTGACGAGCTACTTGTAGAAGCAAATACATTGCCAAATATAGTTTTTATCTATTCTCTCTCTTCTCCGCTTTCCATATCTATTTACCTGTAAAAGATTTATAGAGTAGCTCGAAGAGCCACAGCAGGTCTAATAGCACAAAAGTTTATTGCACTGCTGGCAAGGTCCACTTCCACTAAATCCTACCATTTGTTTTTTATATATTCTTGTAGCATTGCTTAGAAAAAGACTCGAGAAAAACAACAGCCAGATTTGGCAGAAAGAAGATGTGTCTGGTCACACAGCCCTGAGCAGGTTTTTAATAGATGAAACACAAATGCTTTCTATTTATGTAAAGTGCTCCATGTGAGGATCCTAGAATGATTCACACATACACAAGGCACTGCAGCACACAGCCATACAAGCCAGCTCAGTACTGTGCCATGCCAGTATAGTCATGCCCCATGTGGAAAGGTGGCCTTGGACTGTGTAACACACTGACCTTGGAAAGAGGGAGAGAAGAGGGCTAGCTGTGAAGGAAGAGGGAAACACTCCCACTGCAAATCTTTATACACCTACAAAACCTTGTTTTTATTAAACATAATGAATACCTTTGTTGAGTATCTTTTCTATTCTAGCTGATCTGTACATTCTTTCTTTATAGGACTCTGAAATGCCTACCAATGCAGAAAGTTATAATAAATTCTTAACCTTGCACAGTGTTCAATACACAGAGACAGCATCGAGGCATTACTTACTGTGAATTATGTTCCATTAGGAAGGAAATGTAACAGAACTTGGAGAACAGTTTGTAAGTATGCACAACAATGTATGTAGTAAATATCCTGTTATTAATTCCCTTGGAGATTTCCAGTGATGCCCTTTGAAGTAGAAATAAGGCATAGCAAAGGTACTTTTCTACTACAGCAAGGCTTTCAGTAAATGCTACAGACATCTAACTCTTCTTTCTTTTTCAGTAGTGGGAAATCTCTGCCCAAAATAGCAGAAGAGGGCAGGGAGAAGAAAAGCATGATATACTGGAGAGCTTTTGGTTGTGACAGAAGATGCCTTTTAAACAAAGGAAAGTCTCAGCAGCACAACCAAAGCCCTTTCAGTTCAATTTACTGAAGACTATTTCTTACACAATTTACACAAGACATCATTTGAGTTTTGCTTTGAAAATGGTGACAAATCCAGCTGTTTGCCTTTAGGACAATGACCTGTTTATACGTGCCCATTTACACGCCAAAATACAAAATACAACAGCTTAATGATTCTGGAAAGAAAGTAGCTATATCACTAGGTGAGAGAAGTCCAGCTTTGACACAGAGCAGTATTTCTAGCTGAACTACCAGGATTTGCTGCTATTTCCCTTAAGATTAAGCACCCACCAGTGGGTAGATAGAAGGTAATCCATTATACATCTCTATAACCCTTCAGCTAGCTGTACTCAACTAAGCCAAAATTATCTCTATATAATATTTTAATAGACTGCACAGGTGAATTCACAGATTCAGTTAAATGAACCACTAATTGCTTTTGGGTCAGCCTTAGCAAGAGATTTTCTCTTCAAAATAGAGCACCATGTGCTCTCCTGTCCCTTGTACTTAGAAAGGTATCTTGTTACATTACCTGCTGCTCAAATGTCAGCCCCATCAGCATCTTAAGCATCTCTCTGTTACTGTGTCAGGCTCCACATAATAGAAAGCAGGTTAAACTCTGCTGAAGGGAAGCTATTGATTTCAAGAAGTCACAGTCCACTGAGATTATAAAGCACTTTCTCTTGTTTGTTGCCTAGATGAGCAGTTCACTGCAAGAGCAAACCCTGGCACATACTAATACCTGAAGACTGGTGTGGTATAAAAAAACTCTGAAAGAATAAATAAATTAGCTTGAATCACATATCATATATAGTCATAGGGAGAACCTAGCTAGGATGACATACACCTGGCTGCTAGACCAAAGCCACAGGGCTAAAAAAATCCCTGTCAGGAGCAACTACTACATAGCCAAAAGAGGGATAACACCAGACAAAAGGAAAATGAAGTCTGACACATCACTTAGGTCTTCTGATGAACATCCTCCAGTATGAAAATCAAGCACCTGTTTGCTTACTGGCTATTTATATTTCCTCTGTCTGAAGATCAGTAATTCCTATTAAAGTAAGTGGTACAGATAATAAAACAGGAACTTTATTTTGTCCATAACTCAAAACTGAGCTGGTGCACACTGCCTTCTGGACACTCACCGGTGGAACAAGATGCTCATTTATGGAGAACTTGTTACAGGGGTGCTGGGGGCAACAAAAGGGCAAATGGTCCTTGAGAATGGGAACCTGAGCTTCCCAGGACTACAGCGTGAATGACCACCAACTGCTCTTCATGCATCCAGATCCCATGTGCCAGACACACAGATCTGCAGGGGCCAGGTGGTATCCGGATGCCTCTCCACATGTCCTTTTCCTTTCATGCTAACATGCTAATAGGCTTAAGGGCTTGCAGGGATGGCGTGAATATGGTGAGATGCTGTGGGGTGGTCTCCAGCCATCCTGCCACTTCCTTTTCTGGATGCATCATGAGCGACTCACTGAATACTTCAGCCTGGACCCCAGACCTGAAGTCAGATGCCTTCAGACATGCCTCCACCTGATTGCTTTCCAGAGCCTTCAGGTGCTGCCCACTGTATGGCCCTATCAGGTGATGTGGTCCTTCTGTGGCTATTTTAACTTTTTCTTCATCACTTTATGTTACTTATAAGACATTATAGCTTGTACAGAATAGTTTTGTTTAGACATTTTATGTCTAGACTGTCAATTCACTGACCACCCCCTGAAACATGCAGAAGATGCTATTCATGTGTTCAAGCACTGTGCCAGAAACCAAAGGTATTAACATTAACCCAGCAGTGCCAACCGATCATGTTGCACAGCAAACACAGGGTGCTTTCATTTGCTGACACCGAAGAAATAGCTTTATCCATGGTGCAAGCAAGAGAAAAATTATTTATGAATCCTGTAACAGCTCAGTGTGTGTTTCAGTTGCAGCAGCGGCCTTCTCAGCACTGACAAAACAAAGGCCATTTCTGTATGAGGCATTCCCGACACTTTCTGCACAAGCTGGAAATGATCAAACCAGGTGAAAACCACACAGGATTAGAGAACCTGAGCTGGCTTGGAAGCTGTGCTGTGGCTCTGGAGCACTTCCAAACCCCAGCCCCTGGCAGAAGAGTTACAGCTATCAGGTCATGCTGTAATGGAGACAGTAAATCACTGATGTGAAATGCACTCCTATCAGAGTCCCATTATTGCAGTAATAATTAAGGCTAGTGCTGGACTGCAGCTCCTCAGTCAAAAAAGGCACTGTGAAGGATGCTATGAAATGGAGACGTTATTTGACAGCAGCCTGGATTCCCATTGCCACAAATGAAGAGGGTTTGAGACCAACAAGTTCCATTTTAAAGTTTCACGTGTAGCCAGCAACAGTTATCATTCAGGAATTCACACTGCCTTTTAACAGAAAGGGAATTAACTGATGCTGCAAGGTCCTTATTAATTGCATTGTAAAACCCAACAGTAAAAGTGAACATCTCTCTTTCAAGGAAATAAGTATTTTTCTTCACATTTTCCTCTGACTCACTGTATAATCTTGAGTGAGTCACTTCAGATATTCATGGCAAACTCTCCCTTTTAGTAGGACACAGAGAATTCCCCCTACCCTCTAGTTGGGATCCGTCTCACTAGAGGTGTTTTGAGATCGAAGTGAAAAAGGGATGGGCATTGATTTTAAATAGGAAAATGAAATTAAATCAGTTTTTTAAACACCCTACGAACTTCTCATGACTTTGGAAAGGTCACTCACTAATGGAGGCATGGGTCGTATGGCACATTTCCATTGATAAAAAAGGAAACTCTCCCAAGAGTAATGGAACAATGCAAAAGTCAGGAAAAAGAGAAGGAACACCAAATTTCTAGAGACCTTTTGTTGCCAAGGCATGGAACCCAGCCTGCAGACAGCAACTGGAAGTCTTGATTTGGGCAGACGTCTTCAAATGTTCCAAATCCTGTGTTCAGCTGGGGGCAGAACCTCAATAGCAGCAAACAGTCAGTTCTGTGTCAGTGGAACCAAAACTGCTTCTGGCTTTGGGGGAAGAGAGACCTCTCCATGTATTATCCTTTACACCCAACTGTGAGAGGTAACACAGTCGTTTTACAAATTTGTGTAGCATTTCATTTCTCTTCCGGACAACCAGTCACTCTCTCTGGGTGTCAGAGGCAAAAAACTCAGCCTGGTGCTTAAGGCAGGAATTCCAAATGCAGAGAGAGCTGAAAAGAAAGGCCATTGATCTCGATGATAGCCTGAGCTGACACAACAGCACACTAATATTGCTCAGTCAGGCCGTACCACATACCATGACTGCAAACCCTCCTGTGGGCTAATGGAAACCTTTCAATTGAGAAGCAAAGCGCTCAGCACACGCTGCTGTAACCCAAGCTGCAGAAATCAGCAGTTCTCAAAGCAAAACCGCGGAAGTATCCGACAGTCAGCTTCAAGAACACTTTTTGCTCTTTTCCCATCCTCTACCCTTTTCACATAAAGCAAAAGCATTGGGATCACGGGCTGAGGGCAGCAGGAGAGCCAGCAGCAGGCGTTTCATCCACAACAAAGAATTAAACGTTTCATCTACTTTTTGTCTGCAGGCAGGTTCTAAACACAGTGACAGGAAAGTGATGATAGGGGAGAAAAAAAAAGATGTGGATGAAATATCTTAACAAACCTCCAAGCCACGAATCTCAATGACTGACAAAATAACTGAGTTATTTTATCATCATAGGTATCGCTATGAAAACATAGAAGTTGTTATCACAGACAAAACATCATCAGAATTAACTGGGATGCTGTATCTCAGCCGGATTTATAAGCCCATTCTAATTTATGCTCACAATAAATAATCTTCACAGCATCTCTCATAACCCTTAGAGAAGGATGTAAAACACATACATAGAAACAGCATTACTATGCAAAAGAAATCTGCAGTTTCATTCATACAGCTTGCCTAAATGTGCTTTTCTGTCTTACAGAAGCTGGCTGCAACATAACTCAGCAAATGCTTTTCAGGCCAGAACCTAACTAACTAAATAATCAAATAAGACAGCTCGTAGTCAAATGTAATGTGTCTTGGCCGAACTCCAATGCACTTAGTTATGTTGTGCTTTTGTTAAAACTGTATTAAAATAATATAAACTCAGTCTGATTATTGCTTTGCAGGTTAATGGGCATAACTATCTGCAAATGTCTTCATACTTTGCACTCTATATCACCAGCTTCAAATAGCTTAATAAAACCGCAGCCTCATCAAAGAGTGGGTAGGCTGCAGTTCCCTCTCTTGCCTCCCTCCTGCCTTGCTTATCTCACTCTCTCACTTGGAGATATGAAAAAGCTACAATAACCATTTGAAGAAACTGGAATATAATTTTTCATTAGGCATTATTTGTTTCCATATACCATACATGCCTTATATCAACCGTCTGTACGCTTAAAGTTTGTTTGTTTAACTAAAAAGGTAAGGCTTTTCCATCTGTTTAAGAACCCCCTTTTAGGAATGTCAGTAACACAAAGACAAAACTTCTTCATCAGTCCCACATCATTTTTCTTATTCATCCAAGTGAAAAGAAATAGTGGAAGGTGTCCCTGTCCACGGCAGGGGGTTGGAACTGGATGAGCTTGAAGGTGCCTTCAAACCCAAACCAGTCTGTGTTGCTATGAAAGCCATGGCTATCGCACCTTTATATATGACATTTTAATGCAATGTAAATGGGAGATGACATTTTTCAGAAGATATGCACACTGCCACATTAGGAACAAGCAATGACCTTTCTAAGTAATGACAATTTTAATTCAGTTTTCAAAAGCCTGAAATAGCAAGCCAATGAAAAGCAGAATGCCAGCAAGGATGAGAGTGCTAGAACTTAACAGGTCATTTTTCTGCCAACATTTTCATTCTGTTTGCTTTAGTCTTCATTTGGAATTTAGTTTTTCTCAGATTGAAGGATCTACTTTTTGTACAGACAATACCAACCTGGCTGTAGCACTGAAACCCACCATTTATGGTAACAACTGCAAAAATATTGTAGGACAGCACAGGGGAAAAGAATCAATTTCATTTCTAAGAAGCGATTTCTTTTCTGCTTTTTCCCCCAGTATTGTATAATTCACAATCTGAAACTGAGCAATTTGTATCCAAACAGTCTATTATGTCTCAAAGTCAATAATGGGGTTGACCCAAGAAATGCTAAAGGCTTTTGCTGCTTTTCTTTGTTACAAGTATGCATATATGAAATACTGTTTCATGTTTCCTCTGCTGGAACAATGCTCGTGTACAACAAATTCACTCCTGAAAAGTACTGCTATTCAATGCTCAACGTCAAATGATCATAAAAATTTAACAGTTGCATTAGATAGATCAATGGCTTATCTAGTTCATTGTTCCCTCTTCAAAGAGAAAGGTGACAGGTAACAGGTGATTCACAAGCAGTGTAACAGCATGGAGTATGTAGAATGATCCTCACCCACAACCTTTCCAGCTTCCCATAAACACTGGCTTTAAACCTGTCCAAGATGAAGGTTGCATCCTGCCTTTTAAAGAACTGTCTCCCATGAATGTGTCCAATCTTTTGGAAACCATTAATGCCTCTGGCCTCCACCAGATCCCACACCAGGGAGTTCCAGTGCTGAACTACTCACCTGGAGACAAAAGACATCCTGAAGCTCATTTTAAAGCTGCAGCCTGGCAAGGCAATTGAGTGTCTCTGCTTGTGTTGTGGAATGCACTGCACACCTCCACCCCTCTACCCTTATAGGACTGTATTCTATCAAATTTAGGTGTAAGCCACCTAAAAAGAGAGCTCTTTGGTTTGAAGGTCTTCATGCACTTTTGAGTTGCAAAGCCCTGAAGACGACTCTCTCCACATCTAGACAGTAGAAATCATGATTTCATGAAGAATGAAATGTGAAAGCATTACACCATGATCTGGAAACCAAAACTGCTCCCTCATTCAACAAGTACACTGAGGATGAAAGAAATAGGTGTGGTTTGATGCCAGCTAGCAAATTTCGCTCTTTGAGAAACAGTGGGGAAGCACACTTTCTTTGCCACCCCTGCCAATCTCAGGTTTAATACATACAGCTTAACTGGACTTCTGTTGCTTTCCAGATCAAATGCAAAATATTACATGCCAGTCATGCTCAGTGTGCATATTTCTGCTCTATGATGTGCTCATCCACAGTCTCATTCAGTAGGCATAATAGATACTATGATAATAGACATCTTAATGAAAAAGACACAGAGCTGGGTGTGCAGAGGGATGATGGAAGAACATGGTCAGACAACATGCAAGGACTAACTAACTCAGTGTCTACCATTGTGTCTTGTTAAATGGCCTAAATCAAACTGTGCACTAGCAACATGCTTTATCATGATTATCATTATTACATTCAAGCGTGGATGGAACAGTATTCTGGAATAGCACAATGCCATTTGCAGTATAATGGCTTTGTTAACAAGCTGTAAGCAAGCGCTCCCACCCAAATACTGAAACGGAGCTATGGATGTTTCTTAGATCAAGCCTAATGGATTTCTTTGGAGGGACAAGGAAGCCTTCAATCAAGCCGCAATAAAAATAAATATAAAAATATCATAATTAGAAGTATAGCATCTCTTTATGCTTACTTCAGCAGAGAAATACATTAAACCAGTGCATGAAGTTCGATACTGCCAAGAAATACTGTCATTTGCTTTTTGTCCTTAAACCTGGCACTGAATTAAACACTCGGTGTCACCTCAGCTGGATAAGGAAGCAGACCTGCCAAACAGGACCGCTTATTAACCTGCTTCTCTTACCGCCAGTTCATACGAAAATGAACAGAAACTTACAGGTGGGTCACGGCATCAGATGATCTACACCAGACTGCCCTCCTTCGTCCCTTCGAGCTGCCCCTCTCCCTTCCTCCCAGCTCTCCCATACAACTGAACCGCGGGCAGAGATAAAGCACAGATGTCAGGAAACCCCGAGCACCAGGCGGGGATCCCGATGTCTCCCAGCACACATCACAGCATTGTTCAGGCGCACAGAGGTCGGGTCACCTTTTTCTCCCGCGGCGTCTCGTTCCCAGGCAGCGGCGCTCCCCCCGCTCCGAGCGCGCCGGCGGCAGCCTCCCGGCAAGGGGACGCCTCGTCCCTCCCGCCCACTGCCTCCCTCCAGGCTGAGGACTGGCGCCAGCTCATCACATGAGTGCCCCGAGCCCCGCGTGGGCTGCCGTGCCCCACGCCTCGCAAGGCAAGTCCCTTCCCACACACCCCCCCCATCCATCCCGGTTACCTGCCGCCTCCTCTATGGGCCTTGGGGGCTGCCCGGCCGGGAGCCGCGGGGCAGCGGCCGCCGCACGGTGCGGTGCGGTGCGGAGCCGAGCAGGCAGAAAACGCGGAGCGGAGCGGAGCGTAGCGCAGGCTCCCCCGAACTGCCTGCTGCGGAGACGGCAATACACGGACTGGATCTGGCGGGGGAGCGGGCGGGGGGAGTTGAGGTAGAGGGGTGTGATCGCGGCGGCAGCTGTACTGGGGCCTCAAGCGCGGCTGCAGCCCTGCCTCGGGACCAAAGTTCTCCGCGCAAGTCCTCCGTTGGTGCTGTTTTGCTTTGTTTTGTGCCGGTTGTGCATGTATGTGGGGTTTTTTTAGCGCTAAAGGGGCACTGAAGCTTTGAAATCGAGTTTCTAGAAGATGCTGTCAGAGATGCTGCTCAGCATCAAGGGCCCCGTGCTGTTAAGCAACCGTTCTTGAGAAAAAAGGTAGCTGAAGGTAATTCTGGTGTTTGATGAGTTTTGAAATGTATAGTTCAAATACTTTTGGTTTTCATTTACTTGCATACAAGGATGAGGAAAGCCAAATAAGAACCTGCATAGAATGGTGTAAAAAACTTAAGATTCACTTGTTCAGTTTTCAGATGAAAGAATGGCGAGTTCAGCAACCTGCCTATGGGACACTGGAAAAAGGAGGGGTTAAAATAGCCAATTCCTAACAGCATATCCATCTACACACAGAGATTCTAAGACCACCTCTTCTTTCTTTTCCCTCCTCAGACTGACAAGTGCCTCCTTGTCAGTCTGAGGAGTCGGTCTCTCTTCTACCAGCTGCACCACCAACTTCCTCCCTCATCCCTGCTCCATCACCCATGCTACTACCAACTGGGGAGAGGGTCTCTCGTGCTAGAGAGGAGAGGAGGAAGACAGAAGGAACAAGACAATCTGGGGGTTGACACAAGCCCTGAAGAGTCAACAATAATGCAAGCTACAGCTCATGTAGGTTGGCTGTGCTTGGCGACTGTGATCTGCTGCTCATCTCATTGCTAACAGCACTTCTGGTAGCACCCGTGTGGATGCAGATGCTGCACGGCATCGGCAGCAGGAGGCTGCCAGCACTGACTCAGATTGAAAGTATCACTGCAGCCAACAAAACGCACTCACCAGGGGACGGAGCACTGTGTATATGGGCCTCCTCAGCTTTTTCTTCAGGGAGAGAAGAGAGTGAGTAAAGCCAAACAATTCAGCACTTTACCAGAAGTGTGCCATAATGGGAGCAACTGGTCTCAGAGGAACCAGGATGAGGAAATGTGGGACCAGAGCCTCAGATCACAGGACCCATAAGTTGTTACTCCAGAAGTCAAACAAGAGCTAATAGCACCCATCAACAGGACCTCATCTAAGGTCTTTACTCAGCTAGTATGGTATCACATTTAACCACATCAATTCAACTGACAACGTCAGTATCCCATCCCTGTCCTACAGCTTTTCAGTTGTTAAAAGGGGCCTGTAAGAAAGATGCGGGGAGACTTTGTAGCAGGGCCTGTTGTGGTAGACAAAGGGTGATGGTTTTAAACTAAAAGAGGGAGATTCAGGCTGAATGTGAGGAAGCAACTATTTACAATGAGGGTGGTGAAACACTGGCACAAGTTGCCCTGACAGGTGGTGGATGCACCATCCCTGGAGACTTCCAAGGCCAGGCTGGATGTGGTTCTGGGCAACCTGATCTAATTGAAGATGTCCCTGCTCAAGGGGTTGGGACTAGATGAGCCTTGAAAGTCTTTTCCAACTCTAACTATTCTATGATCCTGTATGTTTCTATGTTGCCCAATATAGAACAGCAAAACTTTCACAAGGTCACTGCTGAATCATCCAACTGTTACTGGTAGAGAAACAGCCACAGTTTCCATCCCTACAACACTTTAGAGAGAATAATCTTTCGACACATTGCAGAAGAAAGCAGTAGTTTCTCCTCTCACATTTCCAGGGATACTGTACTGGTTACGTATTCTAGGGTGGGTTTTTTTGTTCTATCTTGTCCTACATTAAAAGGGCACCACTCATTGGAAACACAGTTTCAAGCGTAAATCATAATTTCTATTTATTTCCCTTTGGCATAGCAAGCATTTGCACTCGTGCAAAAGGTGCCTCTTTATTTTCTCCTATTCCACTCCCTTCTTATTTCTGCCGTATCACTATAGATGCAATTTTTAATTTCACAAGTGTTTACCATAGTGTTCCATTAACACCACGGCATGCACCAGCAGGTGCTCTCCTCACCATATGACCATAAAATGATCATGTACTTAGGATTCCGTGATGCTCACCTTTTGACTAGAAACTCAGCATGGCTGGTATCTTCTGACAGAAAACAGCAGCAGCAGCGGACACTCCAGCGAAAGGCTTTCTTCTACTTGGATTTATTAAAACAGAATGTAAAATGGAGGACTTTATTGCATAGAACTGACATTGGCATCACATACAAGCCATGTATTTCCGAGGAGGCTGCAGACTGAGACCTGTAAACCAGCTGCCATCCTAATTTTACTGAGGTCTGTTGTCTTTGGTTGCTCTGAACCCAGTCAGCTTTGAGGTAACAAAATCAGGTCCTGCTCTGCACAGGCACACGCTATCCTGGTCAGTCTGAGTATGTCACACAGAAAACTCTCAGAGAGCTTCCCCAGCCGCCACAAGTAAAGCACAAACCTGCCCATTTTTATAATGAAAGAAGAAGAATCAGTGAGTGAGAAATCTCTACCTGGTGAATGGTTGGCTGTAAGCATTCCAGCAGAGATGATACGCAATTTGTGCAAGCACCAGTTCAATCATAGGTAGTGAAGACGCTCAGTTTAGCACAGTTGAAATGTCTCTCAGCACGGCAACCCGCACTTTAGAGATAGTCAGACTCCATTTAACTGAGTTGGCCCAAGAGCTGGAAGCAGTTTGGCTGCAGAGGAACACAGCTCTGTGCAGGGTGTTTATGCCACCTCTTGGAATGATAAAATAATAATTCAGTAGGAAAAGACCCTGCCAGAATAAATTTTTAATTGCCTGTGTTCACGAGCTCTGAATCTGAGATAGAAACACAGGGAATGGAAAATTCTCACTTCCAATTGCATTCTTGAGAGCCAATTTGCTGGCCAGGAATGTTAATTTGGGATAGGAAAGGGCACATCACTAGTAGATTTCTGTTGGTGAATAACTCAAACCAGCAAGATCTTATATGTAATGTCCCGACATGTGTGCTAATAAAGTTAATGAAAAGGGGATGACAGGCATGTCTGCTGTGTGTGGAAATATCCTCTTGTTTGCTAGAGACTTCCACTTGGGATGCTTGTGCTGGGATCCCCTGCAGCCAATAGTAAAGCATAATTAGATTATTGAAATTACTTTCCCCCCCCCTAAAAATTTTACTGACTATGACATCAGGTAATTAGTTTGGACTTCATTATGATGAATAAAGATGATTTAATCACTGGACTGGAAGATGGTGGTTGCCTAGGGACCAACAATCATAACCTGATTATGTTCAATATGTGATGTATGTGCTTTAAAAAGCCTAACTGGCCAAAGCTGAGGCAAATGATGAGCAGCAGCAAGAGGGAAGAGAGTCAGGAAGAAACCCATGGATGGAAGTGGATATTTAAGAATAGTTTGTATCTCGAAGAGCAAGGTTCCACACTTTTAAGACTTTATGCTTGTATCATCTCAGGATGTGACAGTTTCTTTTAACCAGAAGGAAACGACAAACAAAATGTAAACCCTACATGCTCATTTGGATCCACACACTCACAGTAAGAACTCCTGGGTGTAAATTGAAGAGATGACTGTTCCTATGGTGTTTGATAGACCTTTAAGCACTGGAGTAGTTACAGAAGACCAGAAAAGTCCTTAGGTCCTTCAAAAAAATAGAAAATGGTTAAAAAATATGATGCTACAAAATGAGGTGGCTGACTACTGGATGGCAGGGGGTTGGAACTGGATGATCTTAAAGTCCTTTCCAACCCAAATCACTCTGTGATTCTATGAAAGGAGTGGAAGAAATATTGTAGAATTCTTTAAGTAACATAAATGAAAGAATGAGCAAGTAAATAAACAAATTCTTCAAGTAAATGAATACAGAAAAATGTTTCCTTAAATAGATTTCAAAGGTCAGACTCTGAGTACAAGTTTGATCAAGTCTGTAACTGCACAGATGGACTTCATTTTAGAAAGGCGTGTGTGCCTTCATGGCCTGCTGGATTAATGACACTGGAATCCACAATATCAATAAAACACATGCTTAGTGAGAGCAAATCATGGATCATTAGCTTAGAAGCCGAGAAGCTACCTAAGAAGGTGCAAAGAGCTGAAGAGCTCTTTAACCAAACCGGGAAAGGCATAGGAGGAGTCAGTGTCTGTCAGCAAAAGTGCAATTTTAAAAGGTGCAGCAGATGAACTGTTGAGAGCAGGTACCCAAGGAGGGATGACTTCAGACACAAAGGGGGTGCCCTTTCTGGAAGATGTGTTTTACATAAGTAAGTTGTTGGAACCAACAGAGAGGTTTCATGGGCTAAAAATTCACCCAGATGTAACAGTCCTTTCTGGCCATGGCAGCTCAGGATCTGCTACTGAAATGAAACACAAGCTTCTGTTCTGAGCTTTCCCTCTCTCTTGAGAGTTGTAAAATAGGGAAAGATGTGAAGAGAACAGGTACTCTTCAAAGGCAGAAATACCACAGTGTTTGCTTCCTGAGTAAGTGTGTGGAATTTACATGTATGGAGATTTTGTTATAGCAAGGTACTGAGGACAAAAATGAATGAATATACAAAACCTCTCAATTATTCCCTGATTCCAGATACCCTCCATGTAATAAGTGTATAATACCTTCTACTGCAATAAATACTACAGCTACAAGCAATAGATGCTTTCTCTTCAGTATACCCAACAGAGAAGGCAGGACTTGCATTTAGCTCTTATTTCTGCTCAAGAGGGGATGAGAGGCTGCAGAATACAGACAAGATTAGAAATGCATCTCTGGTTATAATTGTAATTATTTCTTGATTATTTTTCTTGTTGGCATCATACTGGGAGTATTCACAGCTGCATTCTGATCTACCACAGCCATTCTCCATCACTGTTCCGGCTGATGGACAGTCCTGCATAGCACCATTTTGTGATCTGAAAGACCCTGTGAATAGTAACTACGGGAAGATCTGGACAGATACACAATTTACAGAGAGAGCATTCATCTGACAGTGAAGAGAGGAATTGCACTTGCTTCCTCCGTAAACCACTCTCTTGAAGATCCACTCTGCAGAGCATAATTTGAAGGGGGAGCTTCTGCTTAAATCAGCCCTTTTCTATTTCTTTAAGGAGTCAAACATGATTCTACTATTTCAAAAGGTTTAGGCCCAGGATTACGTTGTGTTATTTTATGCTTCTTGCTCCAGTCTGCATGGATCTGTTAAGTTGTGCTTCACCACAAGCATCAGTTTTGTGATGCTATCTAGCTAGGTTCTCTCTTGCTCCCTCTGAAACCTATCTTTAAGCTGATGGCTGCTCTAATTGAAGGGAGTGGAATTATTCTGGGGACTCATCACAAGTGCTTACTCATTTTGCTAAATGCTCCTGTCATTATTAAATGATGAGTACGCTGTCATCACCTGCTGTTGCTCCAGGAGCTTGTTCAGCTTTTCCATCAGGCATCCGAACGTGAGTGAGCAATACAGCCTTGCTTTCAGTATTATTTCTGGTACCTCTTTCATGTTAGTGGAACATCAATGCCTGTCTCTAGCTGACTCATTACGCCAACCTCTATTGCTCACTTCATTAGAGTAGAAGAAAATGCGCACAGATTTTCTGCTGTTCCACATGTCACGGATGAGGTGAGATCCAACTGTTTATGGAAAGGACGAGGTGAGATCCAACTGTTTATGGAAATGTGATTGAAGGATATTTGCAGTGGAACATTTGAAGTGATACAGCCCCCCCTTTCCAAAAACCTCTGCAAACATGCCTTTTAAGACACAGTGAACCCGGGCACAAGTTCAACTTACGCTAAAGGACAAAGGCCCATTGGCATCAAGAAATTCAAGAAATACATGACAAAAAGGCCCCATTGGGGCCTACAAGAAACCTGGAGAGGGACTTTACACAAGGGCCTGTAAAGACAGGACAAGGGGAAATGGCCTCAACCTCACAGAGGGGAGATTGCGATAAGATCTTAGTCAGAAGTTCTCCCCTGTGAGGGTGCTGAGGCGCTGGCAGAGGTTTCCCAGAGAAGCTGTGGCTGCCCCATCCCTGGCAGTGTTCAAGGCCAGGCTGGATGAGGCTTGGAGCAACCTGGTCTAGTGGAAAGTGCCCCTGCCCATGGCAGAGGTTTGGAACTGGAGGAGCTTTAAGGTCCCTTCTAGCCCAAACCAGGCCGGGATTCTATGATTTTGAAGGTGCACCACTGAAGACACCTCCAGATTGCTCCCTCTGGCTCCACCCAGAACCAAACACAGTCAGTGCCATCTGTCTCCTAGAGCTGGAACTGCTTTTTACAACTGCCAAATGAGCAAATTAGTTTGTAACAAGAAAAAGTCACTTGAATTAGTCACCTGTAACAGGGATACGAATATTCACTCAGTAAGTCAGCTATTATTTAGTAAGACAGAAACACTGACCAAACCTCCAAGAGTACTGCCATTATTTTTTGCTTTTATGAGTACAGAAAGTTTTTACTTACCCAGGTAACAATAATGTCAGCAGTCACTGACAGCACACTGGAAATACCAAGGATGGATCAACTGAGAAGGAAATTTACATCTTAATTACTGAGATATGATGATCCAAATAGCAACAATTACTCCGCAAAACCAACTTCACAAGTCTGCTGTAAGAAAGGAAAGTGAGCTTGCCATCACCAGCTAGGAAGCTACTTGTTCTCCTACCCAGCACCTGCTCAGTTTGCTGTTCTGGAAACCACTGAATTTAGGATAATCAATCAGTGTAATTTTGTCTTCACACACTTCGTGTGTTTCCCTCATATGATGCACTGTTATGTCAGAGAACAGATTTTTCAAGAGATAAAAGGAAACCAGCTGCCATTATCTGTTATAGGAAACAGACTAATACAATGCTCATTATAAACACACATTTCCTAGTTTTACTTGCCTGACAATAACTTTCATGAGCTAAAATAAAGCAGCACATTAAATTTCTTTTGCTGTTCTTTGCCTTTGTGCTGTATCAGTGCATCAGAAGTAAATCTCTCGCCTCCTGGCGTTTTCAGCACCACAGTGAATGCTGAGTCTTGAGGAGTCTGTCCCTCCTGATGGAAAGATGCTGAATTATCTATCCAAGGAGTGAAGCCTGTTTGCAAAGGTCAACACTGCTCAAGCAACTTACATGACAGCTTTGCTGCTCTGTTTAAAAGGATTTTAATGTTCAAAACTGTCTAGAGCCATGACCTGAAGGTACCTGTGCACTCTCCCTTTGAAAAGTCACCATCACCAAGGTCTATCAGCCATTAGCACTTCTGAACTCTGCTGTTCCTCACTGATTATTGTTTTTAACACCACAGTATTCTCTATCTGCTCCTCCCATCCAGCATCATGTATTTACTACATACATGGGTCTTAAACTGATCATAAAAGAATTCAGGTGAGCATTGCTAGCATCACAACTCGACAGCCGGGAACAAAGCAAGCACAATCCTTCCATCCACAGGCTATTCTGTAACATGGGCATTGTCAAAGATTCCCATTATTTCCCTTGAGTTGCACTTTAAAAATTACTCTAAAAGCTCTAGTTGAATCATATCGCAGTTTGGCTCAACTGCGAGACAATACAGCCTGCATGAGGGCCAGACAGTAAAAGGGAAAATAAAGGAAATGGTACAAATGAAACTCCTATGGTTTTGGGATAGTCAGCTTGGTTTTGAGAGAGTATCAGCCTGATATTTAGAAGCCAAACTTGAAGGGAAACAAAACACGAAGACAAAAGCACTCCTGTTTGGTGCAAGGACTACTATTCGTAACGTGTTCAGACGTGTTTTGCCTGAAAGCATTTTGCACTGGGGCAAAGTCATTAAACATTATCTCAACACAACAACAGCTCTGAAATAAGATATTGTTAGATAGTCCTGAAGAACTAAAGCAAAGAATTTTGTTACATGAATTCAGAAATCTACGCCCTTATTGTGAAGTCCATCAGTCCGTATCAGCAGTCTCTCCAGTAGGCAGCCTGCTCCTGTAAACCAGGAACTGCTTCAAGCCTGACATTTCCCCAGAGTAGCGTGTAAACCAGGTTCTCTATAAAAAGATAAAAGAGTGAACAAAAGAATACCTATAACATTTGTGTATAGCTCAGAGAGAGACAGACATCTGGCAGTAAGACAGGAGTTTGCTTTATGCCTTAGCTGTCTTGAATCAAAAAACCTGAACTCCAGGGATCCCTATCTATGCAGAAAAGAAGTGAAATATTCTTCCTGATTAGAAGTTAAAAAAAATTGAGTTGTATAACATCAAAGAAGTCATTAAAAATAACTATTTAACACCCTGTTTAGGTAAAATTTATCACCAAGACTGACCATATTAGAACATACTTGGACTGGTCAGATGCTTACAAAGCTGCTGTGATGCCTCCACAGCTTGGACCAAAGTGCCACGTGTTTCTTTGGTCAGTTAGAAGGCTACTGCTGCCATCACCTTGTTACCACCACAGGTTTTGCAGCTGTGCAGACAGACGACATTGTGCTATTTGGAACGTTCCTGAAACTCTGGATCTCAAATCCCAAACCAGCAGCTGGGTTTATTTCCCACTACATCATTATGGCTGATGCTACAAATGCACTGCACAACTGCCGTCAGATCCTGCCAGGACGCTCTCCAGCACTGTCTGTCTTCGTCCCATTGAATAAATGCTGCCTCTATAGCAGGTTTACTAGGATAGAGGCTCCTGATCATGTGGATATTTCAAGAAGCCTTAAAAAGCCCCCAAACAACCTTAGGAAAAGGCTTTGCTTGTGCAAAACAAAGCTGTAACCAAGGAAGGCTACAAGGGACATGCCCCAGTTGTACAGCAGAGTAGCAGAGAAGTGAAAACAGTAGATGAATGTGTAGGGGTCATAAAACTGGGAAACAGTCTCTATTTTTAACGTCAATTGCTCATCAGGCTGTGAACCACTGCAAAACAGCAGTGATACGGTGTCTCAGAGCGCAACACAAGAGCATCATTTGCCAGGACTCAAAACCAAGCCCATGACCAGCTGCCCTACAGCAGTGCATGGTTTTGTACGAATACACGAAGCTTTCACTATGGGTATCTCACAGATAAGTTAAAAATGAACTGTTGTCCAATAGCAGAAGCAAAAGGGGAGGTAATAAAATGACAACCTTGGAAGTACAAACATTTTTCCAATCACTTCCCAGCTGCCCAGGTAAAATTCACAAACAGAAATGCCTCTTGGTACATCACAGTATGAAGTCTGAGCATAATCTAATAATAACTGGGTACTTCACTTCATTTGGAGTGCCTGAAGTCTCTTGACAAGAACAGAAATGCTGCAGCTCCATGTCATGAAGAGATTTATTTCCTGCTGATTTGAGGTTTTATTTTTTCCTTGGATGAATGCCCTTTCCATTTCTAAAACAATGCAGCAAGGGTAAAAAGAGATAAAGAATTGAGTATGGTGAGATACGAAAGAGAAGAAAATTAGATCATTAAAATAAGATTTTCTTTAAAAAAAGATAAAAGTATATTGAAGACACAAATCCCTTCTTCAAGGAAGGAATTTATTCTTTCCAATCACAAGGGCAATATTGTATAAGCTGGCAAAATATTAGCTCCAAATCAGAGGTCCAGCTAGAAAATGAGATATTTAATTAATATATACAGAAAAGCATGAACTGTAAAATCTCCAGAATGGAAGAACATTCAGAGCAGATTTCACTGCAAGATGAGAAATGGTATTTGAATTGATAAAGAAGCTGCAGTCGTTAGTATGCCGAAACACGCACACATTCTAGGAGGAAGTCGGCTTCTTTCTACAGTCTATTATTGCCTTTGAATTTTTGTTTAGCTTATATATATCTAGGAAAAAATAACCATATAAAAAGCAACCTCTATCAGACTTTAAGATTCATGTAAGTTTTCATCACAAAATACACATATGTTAAACTGTAAGGGCAGAGAAGCCAAATCTTTGCTGTCCTAAGGTGCTGAATCATCTGCAATGTGAATAAGAGAAGGACACCAGAGAATTAATAGTAGAAGAACTTGCTCCAAGACCTGAGGAATTAAAGGGAAAAGTTCTCCATAAAATGTGCAGTCTTTCGGTAAGTCAGCTTAAGAAATGCAAATTTTAAGTAGAATTTGATGGCTTATCCAGAGTAAAACCTACGGTATTTTACGCCATGTTTGGCACCACACATCTCAAGAGCTTGCTGTTCAAGTATTTGATGCTCACTATGTGATGCAGGTCACCACCTATCTATTATGCTTTCCCATTCAGAGCTTTCTCCCCATCCTCTTTATTCACGACTGTTTTTCCTCTTTATTCACATTTCAGTTGTCTTCTTCTTTCCTGCTTTATTTCAAATATAATCACAATTATATCATTTATTCGCTGTTACATCTATCATGTTGCCTCCATAGGTTTTTGCCTTTTTTGCTGCTGTTGGTTTGTTTTGGCTGGGGTTTTATGAAAGTAACTCTGCTGTTTTCAGCTCTTTTCATGTCACAGTGTTCATACCTTTAGAACAAACGCTTTTCTTTGCAGTTTTAAACATCAGATGGTTGGTTCCCTCCCTGCTGTTCCCTTCTGCTGTCCCCTCAACACGTTCCTTATGGTTGAAGTTTCCACTGCTGATACCCCCTTACCACCTCTTCCCACAGAAAGGACAGCCCTGCAGCCAGTACACCTTTCACTGGTCATTAGAGCAGAGGAGGCCCCTACAGCTTTCACCAGCTCACTTTCTGACCCTAATACTTCATTAGTTTTGAAAGACTTGATTGCCATCGTGAATTTCATCCCTTTAAAAGCAATGTTTGCTGCTTCCAGATAAATATGCAAGTGGAGATGATGCTAAAGCTTCTGGTAGGAAAAAAACACCCTAAAAACTTTGCAATTATTCCTCACAGACACTTTATATTTCGTATGTGTGGAAACACTGAATTCAAATGCAATGACCTAATGTGGAGTAAATTCCTCTTCTAAATTATCTCATGACTAAAACTAAGAACCTTATCTGATACACATGAAAAACTAAGAACCTTATCTGATATGCATGAAAAGCATTCTTTTTACACAGTACAGTTATTATTATCTGAAACACCAAAATATAGGGTACATTAGAATCAAGCCCTCAAAGTGGTTCTTGCAGATCTTTGTCAAACTTACATTTCCTACTTTTCTTGTTCAGTTTGTGCAAGACTCTCTCTGCTGAATTCCTCTTTAGATTAACACATCAAAGCCTCAGTAGCAACTTTTAGTATGAAAACAGCACAACCCCCCCTATATTTAAATTTAAACTATCAGTTACTCTAGCAATTATTTTATTTCAGGAGGTTAATGAGCATTACAAGCACCTCTGAGAAATTAAGCATCCATATTAGGGATGGAACACCTGATGGACAGATCATAAAATAACCTACCAACACTTAATGTGGGAAAGCCATTTGAGGAATAAACTTGAGACTTTCAACTGCCAGTTTCTTTCTCTATTATGTTATTAAATGCATCTTTTTGTCTATGTTCAAATCACAGGAAAACCCACTATGAAAAGTACAAGGACAGTTTCTAATTCCTAGTCTAATTAATACAGAGTAGACCATTCACATCTTCATTTGTCACGTTACTGACTGTCTTGCAAAGAATCCCATGAGAATGCAGAAGCAATAAATCAACTAGAAGTCGCCAGTAGCCAAGAGATGCTGGCAGTTATGCTGGTGTTATGTTAAGTGACTATTTACTGATTTAAGTATGTATTTTCAAGATGCTAAACTGCAATCAACTCAAATTTGGCCGAGTGAGATATGACAGCTTGATGAATTACACTAGTAATTGTAGCAGTGGTTTTCCCTGAAGATGTTGCACAGTATCAGTATTTCTCACCATCTACAACTCCAGAAATCCATTTCAAATTATTCTAGAAGAAAAAGGGGTTTTGGGGCATTGTTCCAGATTGATTATTTTAAGCCATTTTCCTGACACTCCATGACAGGTATGCTTCTCTCCCTGGACAATTTTGAAGAGTTGTATGCATTAGGGCTAAACCTTTACACAGTTTGGATTCTGCAGCTGGTACAAAGGGTCAGGAGGCAGTATTACAGATCAAGAAGCACTTTCATGTAACAATAAGGCAGCTGACGATCTCTCCCACAAAAAAAGAAAAAGCAGGGAGGATCAGTGGCAGAGTTCTGACCATTCTCTGAAGAAAACAGAAAACTGGAAGGAGTAACAAAACCAGTGACAGGATGTGTTACCTTGCTATCAGACTTAAAATGATGAAAGTATTACCTCTTGGTGGGAGTTTGACTGTATCCTTACTTAACTGCTTCATTTCTAAGTGAAGTACAACCCTGATAATTCTGTAGCTGAGAATCACTGCAACAGATCTGTAAATTCATGTAGTCATAGAATGGTTTGGGTTGGAAAGGACCTTAAGATCATCCAGATCCAATCCCTTGCCATGGGCAGGGATGCCTCACATTAGGCCGATGTTGCCCAAGGCTCTGTGCAACGAGGCCTTGAACACTGCCAGAGAAAGGAGCATTCATCACTTCTTTTAGTCATAAAGGAAAGATTTCTGGAAAGTGGTGTGCATTGCTGGGAGAGGAAAACAGGCTTCTCTAAAAAGAAAGTTGTGAGTTTATTCCTGTTTAAATGAGGTGTTTATGAACTAGCCATGAACACCAACTGTGCTAAAGATTAAATAGAGTTTTGTTATGGCATCTAAATGTAAGGATCAGTAACGGTTATGGTCAATGGCACAACACTGCTACTAATATGTCAGATTTAACGTCAGAATAAAAAAACCAAATTGCAACATGAGGAGCCTATCAACCATGCCGCAGAAACCTCTGAACCTAACTCAGGAAGCTATTTAAAACCAATGCGGTCCCATGTACCATACTGCGCTCTGCTGTCCCTGGTACCACACATCACTGTATTCTTGGCATTGCTAGAATTTTGATAAATCAGATTATTCAAATAAGACACCACACCTTCAGACAGGAAACAAAAGACATGGCAGAACCATTTCAAAGCCTCCATCAAATAACACATCAGCAAAGAGAGCTTCCACTGCAGGATCTGGAGTATCTTTTACCATATATGTCTTTTCAGATGAATTTAGATCATCCCTGGGTCATCATTCTATTATTTCTGATCCAGAAAACAATCAGAATTATTAACATTCAACAATGTTTCATTTCCTTAGCCATATAAAGGTCATTGTTAGCCTACTTGTTAGACTAGACCGCCTGTATTTCACCAGCTAGTAAACAACTCCTCCTTTCAACAAGATTTAACATCCTGTTCTTTCCCCTCTTAGTGACTGCCATGTTTCAGCCTGAAAGATGAAAAACTCCTCTGAAATGTCTCACTATGTATGAAACAGCACATGGAAAACATAGGTGGTGCAAAAATTTAAGGTTTATGTTTGTACCTTGTTTCTGGTGACTGAGATGCAGCAAGCAGCAGTGATGGGTTAGGGGTGATTGATTTGCAGTGTCTTCCTTCTAAGCACACCTTAATACCATGCAAATATCCAGGGACAATCAATCCATGTTGAGTGGTATCACAGCTATATTGCTATGGCAAGTTTCGAGTGAGGTCACTGGTGCAACTACAATGCCCATTCAGCAGGGACATAGCTGAAACCACTGGAAATGACATGAGCAATCTTTTGAATGAGTTCCTTTTCTGTGGCAGCTAATGGTGTTTTAACTGTTCCCTGAAATATGCAGATAGAGAATACATTACTGTACCTATCAGAAAGGGTTTCTTTAAAGAGTATAATATATATAGCTTTAGAATATATAGGGCAGAAGCACTTAAAAATAAGACTCAGTCAGGTTTTGGTTCTGTAACGAAAGCTTTACCCTTAAAAGAAATGCAAAGTAACCTACAGTCAAAGGTCTGGCTTAATAGAGAAGTGTTAAATTATCTTCTCATAATTTACTTCCTTCCCTACTCCCTGCAATAGTGGGAGTTAAGCAAATTATTCACCATGAATAATTTAGCCTATGACTTCATATTTCTATATAAAGTATCTACAAAAAGATTATCTTCTCTTCACATTTATTCATGGCTTAACATTGTTTGAGGAACATGTTTATTTCACTATGTCTTGTTTATAACCATGCAGAACGGGTGACTTGCTGTGCAAAGAATAGCATCACAACATAGGCTTATTTCACACTATAAAAGCTTACATTCTATATAATGTCTACTTAAGGCTGTGGATTAAAATAGAGGTTAGTAATGCAAAGATTCTGCGTTGAGCAAGCCTTTGAACTGAGATAAATTTAATCCTACAAAACTGTACAGCTTAAAACCTATATGCATGGTCAGGTTCAGATTTCTCTGAGAGAATGAAAACCATCCAGACCTAAGGCAGCTCTGAGCCCCAGGTGCTTCAGTGCAGCACTTGGTTAGGGACTATGGTCCTACTCTCCATTTGGGGTTTATTATTTCAGGCACAGTAGCACATGCCATGAAATTCCAACCTAGTTCATGCCCCAGAAACTCTCACATCCCTCTCCCCTCCCAGGCTCTCCAGCAATCTAAGCAAACTTTCTCCAGGCTCTGGGAAAACTCTGGCACTTGTGGTAGAAGTGACCACTGCTGGTCAGAAGAGGACATAGGTAACTTCAAATGACTACTGATGGCAGTGAAATGTAGGACAGCTGTTGAGGGAGAGGGTTGACTTGATTCCTGTGATCTTCCAAAGCATGGGACACAAGTCACTCCTCGTCAGTCTGATCATTCCAAATCAGACCACAGACTCGGAGGCACATGACCTCTTGGACAGATTATCACTGATATGACCAAACATGAGAGTTCCAATTGAAATACTTTTGTCAGGCTATGAGTTGTTTTGTTCTGATTTACTTTCCTCCCATTGCCTTCACTTTCCTGAGTGAAACAAGCATCAGATAAAACCTGAGGGTTGTTTCCAGTTGTCAAACAATGAGTGAGTTTTGAATGATGCATCATTTCTTTACCTGTCCTTACAAGGACTGTCATGTAGACAATCTGCACCCTCAACTGAAATAACCTGGCCAGAATGGATATTTCTACAGCTGTTTCTGATCAAAACATAGGTGCATATTCACATAATGTTTTCACGTTTTCTGTGGGGAGCCATGGGCAGAGCTTGCCCATGTTAGGTAAAATTATATAAAATGTAATGACTTCTGCACTGCCCTAGGAAAGACAGATTTTTGTCAATTCTTTCTATTAGGGGAGATCTACTCTGATTTTTGATCTTTCCTTCAAATGTATTTGGAGAAAACACTATTATATGCTTTCAATTTGTACTTCACGTCTACCTTTGGCTTTCAATTTTCACATTAGCTAACACTTTCCGATTTACAAGCCTTGAAGGTACTCTCAGCTCTCCAAATTTGCTGTCTATGCCGCCGTAATTTTATAGGGCCAACAGCAGGTTTTATTGATGCCCTTTGTGATCTTTCCATGTTCAGGTCCCCTCTTTGACCCTTTAAAGTAGCTGCGTTACAAATAAATAAGTACTACATATTACACAATGCAGGTGAAAACCTTCCTCTCTGTGTAGGGAAAATGTGTATAACTGAGACATGACGCCTTAATAAAACACAGAAGCTAGGAAAAGGTCACTCTAATTACTGAGGTTTAAGTTCTCATTTTATTCCATTACTCTTAAATAATGTTATCACATGGTTCTGAATGTCAGATAAGACTTTCACGAATACTCTGTTCAAAATGGCACTAACTAAATTAAATGCCTTTACAATCTCCTCTATCTAAAATTCTTTCCTGAGTGAACAGATGCATACTTTGGGAAGAACTGCAAAGGAATGGGATTATTTTCTCCACAAGGTTCCATAGAATGATTTATATGAAACGATTTTCTGAGATGTCTTAAAGCATAAAGGAAAAGAACTTTATAACTTAGGAACTAGGGCACTCTTGCATTCAGCTACACATGTGCTAGATACTACTTGAAACTAATTGCTTGGCTAGATGTAAGCTGGTCTTACCTCTAATCAGTCAAAGGCAGTGAATGTCACAATGAATCCAAAGAAATGTCTCCTCATCAGTTCTTATTCTCACCACTCCAGTAAAGAAACAGAGAAACTCCAGCAAGAGCACAATAAAAAATCTTTTTTATCAACACCAGGGAAATAACACATCTCCAAACAGACCTTCTACCTTTCCCTCTTGAAGGAACCACCTTCTGAGAGAAGGCTTCAGACCCCTGAGGTTGATTTCCAGGACCTCTCATTAGTTGTAAAGTGATGGCAGCTGCTTTGTAAGAAGGGAGGCAGACCTGAAAGGCATTTCTGTATTCACTGCTCTTACTGGAAGTACCTGAAGAGCACTAAGGTACCTACAGAGATTAGCTGCAGGGACAGCAGTTGCTTTGAAACTGATAATCTATATTACAGGTATCTTGCATTACGTTGATTGCTTCCAAGTGGATATTTAAGTATTTTTTGAAATGATATCATTAGATTTAGAATGGTTGGTGCAGATGGAAAACACAGAAGGAAAGCATTTCCTTTACTTTCTCAAGATCAACTCTCATCTGAGCTTGGTGTTTCTGCACTCAATCAAATAACCTATTAGGAAACTCAAATTATTTCTGTTCACCTGAGTGATACTTTTACAAACTCATATTTAATTACATGTAGCTAACTCTTTATAAATGCGTATTAAAACTCCTCAAAATACTCCACTTTCAGTAGTAAAGTACAGACTATGACATCAGTTGCCTAAATAGCATGTTCCTGTAACAGAAATTGGTGTAGGTATCCAAAAACAATGTCAAGACAAACCTAAGCATCGCATCTAAAATCACTACACTTAATGGGAAAACCAAAGCTCTGCTCTATCCTACCTCAGAAATGAGTCTCAAGTTGCAGCCTAAATGAAAAATGTAAAATCAGATCCATGATGTGTAACACTACCTGTCACACTGTCCAATTCTTACTTTTCCTCTTCTTAGCTGGCCATCCACACAGCCAGCTTTTCCCTCCTACCTCGTCTGTGTCAGCCATCAATGCCCAAGTATGTTTGAATAACAGATTAAAGAACTTCCTTGAAGTATTAACAATGCCCTTCTATCTTTTTTTATAAAACACTGCATTCCTCTGGTGCTATTATTTTTATTACAATATACTCATTTAAAACAGGATTTTTCAGTCCTTGTCTCCTTTGGTTTTATTTCACACCTCGAATCATAATCCATTTTACCTGGGTACGAATCACATAGTGAATGCCTTTACCTCTGGTTTCCCAGAAGGCTAAAAATATTTTATATCAGTGTTTTTCAAGCCAGGGAACAACTGAGTTTTCTGGAAATTATCTCAGGAAAGCCAAACCCACCTCAGCTTGAAGAAGAAATGCTCCCTGATTGCAGCTGCAATTCAATCATTTCCTTTTGTTTCTGATGTGACCCTCCTGCCTTACAGAAAATATTCAGAACAGTTACGAGGCATGGAGCCATTTGGCCACCGTTTTATTAATCAGCCATATTGTTGTAACACCTAGAGTAGAAATTGGTGTTGCGTTGTGCTAGGTGTTGTACAAGTGAGTGTTTCTGACTGGCGGCAGATGAGCAATCACAGCAATCACAGCTGTGGCAGAAGCAGATGTTCCCATGCAAATAACCCTAATAAAAATGGTAATAAAGACAGGCAGAAGATCAGTTTCTTAGCAGGATTGTTCCAGAGTGCTCTTCAAAAACCCATCTGTCTTTACAAATAACACCTTGCATTCATTTCTGATGACAGATAAGAATTGCATAGAATGGTAACAACAGAAACTGAATGTGACTGATGACAGATCAGCAGGAAGCTGCTCCCATATTGTCCATTTAGAGAATGTAATTGCACGTGGGTACAAATTGTAACTTGATATATATTGGTGTTAATCCCTCTGGGCCACTGAAATATGCCTATCCAGTATGATGTGACAATTAGGAGCTTTAAAGATACTGGATTCTGCCTCTACTTTGCCCTTCAAACTGCCGCACTCATGTAACCTTGTTAATTGTGCTCTCCCCTCATCTAACATTACTCTGAGAATTGCACAGTAAAGCTGATCAATAGACATGGTCAGCTGCACAACAATTTTACACCAGGAAATCTGTTTCTCTACATAAAAGTTCATTTTTTCTTTGTCAGCAAGAACAGAAAGTGTTTTTTTTTCTTTATTACTGATTCACTCTTTTGCTTAATATCCTATTGTGCAAAGGCAGTAACATACACAGAGAAAAGGAAGGAGAAGAAACATATTCCCAATATGCTAGCATAAACCTATGCTGTTAAAAAAATAAAGAATTCATCCTCAGAGATGTACAAAATGTAACAAATGTATAGAATGGATGACAAATAACATCTTTAGAAACGACAGTCTGAGGCTTAAAATCAAGTAGCACAGGAAAACAGACATACAGTCTACCCACAAATCAGTCCTTCAGGGTATCCCCAGACCCTTCCCTGTTCCCAGTTCTTAAGTTAGCAGAGAAGCTGAAGGTGGGCATCACTGATAAATGTGTTTGCTTTATGCTTCCTGATGGTAATCTTCAACTGTATCATATGTATTTATGGGACAGATATTATCAGGACTATGTTTAAGCTTTTCAACTTTGAGATTTGATACTTGCTTTTAGTTGCTCTTGTCAGGTTGCCATGCTTATAAAAAGTGAGAGGAATATAAATTGTAAGTTCCCAGGTATTTAAAATTTATTACATAGCAAAAATCAATTTCTATTCACTGACCTCTGCTATTTTTTTTCTTTTTATATATCTGTATTTTGAAACAGTCCAGCAAGTCCTATGATCCAACTTTCAACATTAACACTCAGAACACAGGCACTGTTCTGTTACCAAACTTCATTACTGACTTGGTAGGATCCGACTGAAGCAGTCTGAGGAGACTTAAAACTCTATTTCCAACCACATACATGACTGCAAGTGAGGCAAATGTGAGGGTTTGTGGCTGTAGATCTTTAGGAACAGAACTGGGTTTAACTGATTTTACTGGGCCCTCTCAAATGGTTATCATGCATTTCAGTCACTGACAATACTGAAGCAAGTATCCTAGACATGAAAGGTTGTATCAGAGACCTTCTGAGCTGCCCAGTTCTTGCAGCAGCTTTATTCTCCGTGAATGCCTAAATACTTTTTCAGGATGTGAATACTTAAACACAGCAAAGAAACCAGCACAACAGGGCATGGGGTTACGTGGGAGACAGCTGGGTGGACTTTGATTTTATAGTGCTATGAACCTGCTTACAAATTCAGCTCAGAAAGAACCGGTGCAAAGAGTAAACCTCTTCACTACGTCACTGTTTCATCTATGTGGTTACTTGACTACGTTGCTAGTTCACCTGCCAGCTCAGCAATTCAAAGGATTAAGAAGCAGATTCCCTGCAGAGCTCTCTCTGCACTGAGGGTGTTTTAAATGAGCACAGTCTAAACAGCATTTCCTGCTTTCTTTCCCAATTTCTGTTCCTCCCATTCTTTCTTTTCACACCACAGGGTACAGTGCACTGTTTTCTTCTGTGTTTTAGTTGTCCTTTTCTTTCCCTTCATTCTTATTTATGTCTTATGGTGCAGTCTACTCTCTGTTGTATGCCTATCTCCATTTTCTCTCTCTCACACTCCTCACTCAGCCTCCTCCAAAGCATTGCCGGCAAACAACCAGTCAAAACAGTTAAGCTTATTTACAGGGCTGAGCTGTGGAGGCAGTACTGCCGTATCAGGTAGTTTCTCAGACACATGCTGCTGTATCAAAGGAAACACAACCTCTCTAGCAATTAGTCCATTACAGGAGACGGACACTGCAACACCCTTCAGCTGATATTTTTGCTCACCATCACCTGGCAGGAGAGAGCCAAGCCACATTCCTTGCCTGCAGAGTTATTCCAGCTGCTGAATGCTCTTCCTAAAGCACTGTCTCCTCACTTTGAATTAATGGCTGAGACAAGGTCAGCACCAATCCAACTGCCTTAATTCAGTGAGGTGAGGTGGGAATGCACCCAGTTTACAGAGATCCACCAAAATCAGACCTCATTGTCTTTTGTACTATCTACAGAACTGATTTAGAGAGTAGCAGAAAATAGTTCCTGTCTTTCTGCTAGCCAACAGTTTTAAAGGCTTTTCATTTCCTATTTCATGGAAGTTAAGCATGTTAAATTTTAAAAATGAAACAAATGGAAAAGTGTATCTTCACACAGACACATTAGCTATGGAGTCAATTGCTTTTTCACTTCAATAATCAGGGCATGGACTTCATGGATTACCGCCTCACAACACTAAGCAAAGACAAGTTTGCAATTTTCTGGATTAAACCTTTCACTGCAGTTCAAGTAACCACATCCCTTTACAAAGCACTAGAGGAAATAATATTAATACCCCCTTATCTCTGAGAAGGGAAAAAAGCCCTCCTTAAAAGCTGTAAACATCAGGAGAATAATTGATTCCTGAAGTGAGTGACCCTGGGAATTCATGTAAAATGCCAATAGTGGAAAAATTCAGCAGTGGAAATTAGGACGTCCTAAAAGTGAGACCAAGGCAGTTTAAGATGGATCTGCATTGTCATGAGCGCAGCTGGAGAGTTGGCCATGAAGCTGCTGCACTGGGAAATAACAATGAGGTCCATAAAAGGGATGGAAAATGTATAGATGAGAGCTGCTGTAGCTGTTACAGACTTCCAAAGGATCTTGCTGCTGGGCCTCACAGTGAGAAAGCGGTGATTTTGCCAGGGTGATGAGGGTCAGTTATGCCACAGGGTGATGCACTGTGTTCATAAGAACACTGACTGCGTGGATTATAAAAAACATATCATAACTTCACAGTGAATGGTAAGATTCAAAGTAACTTCAATATCTGTACTGATATTGAATATTTGTAGTGGTCTCAATGATTTCCTTGTATTCCCTCCACCTGACCCTGAGAGGGTAATGGAACTTCACAAACACGATGTTCTAAGTGTCTCTTTACTCATATCTGTTTTTTTCCATGCATTGGGCAGACAATCACATATTTGTTTGCCCATCAGCCTATCTGACAAGGTGAACACAACCCCTTTTTTAGGTGTAACTCCAATATTACCACTTTCTAGTCAAGAATGTGCAGCAAGTGCCCTGCTGCAAACATGGCACACATCATTGTCCCGAGTATAAAATGAAATCTTACCTATAACTTTTCCTAGGAATAGCGCCTTTGGGGAATTGAACTGAATATCAGATGCTGTTGGCAGGCTGTAACTTGTTGGAGGATAGTGATCAAGCTGGGGAAAGAGAAAAGAAAATGAAGAGTGTTTAGAACAGATCTGCCTTCTTACAGTGCTACTGAATCAAGTCTACTTTAATGGAGTTTATGCCACCACTTACAACTCTCTCTGATGGGCGCTGCTTTCATTTTGACAAAGGGAAAACAACAGAGAATACCCTTTCTTCCATATCTCCACAGTTCCCAAGGCCTGGAAAATACCTACATTGGACGTTCGTTTGTTTCGGTTGCTGTGGAATCACTTTAGCTAGTAAACCCAACAGCATCAACACTAAACCAGCTTATTATTTTAATATAAGATTTCCATTTAGGACCTATGTTATTGCTGAAGCTAGATTTACATAGCTGAGAATTTGAGACTAATGCACGTGTTGGATATTCTCCTTTTCTCTGGGGAAGGTCATAAATTACTAAGACATACTTGTTTGTACCTTACATTTTATTATTTTCCTGTTGAAAATGTTACTATTTAATTGTGATGACAACTAATGAAACCTAAAAGATAAATTCAAGAGTAATTAATTTAGCTAAATAATCTATAGGAAACTCACATTGCCCCTGATATGATACAACCATCACATTACATTAGCATATTTTTTCCTATTTTTTAACTGTTTAACAGAAAGATGTGAAGAGAGAGGAATGGAATACATTACCTGTGCTTAGTACCAGCACTATTAAGATAGCTCTGCGTGGCTCAATAGACTTTTAAAGTTCACACTTGGTAAAGGTAATTGGGGTGAATTTTTATCTTTGCAGTTGTTATTTATTTTCTCAGCTTTATGTGTTTATTACACAGGCTTAAAGAGGGCAGAACAACAGCTGTTTATTTTATCCTGGCCTTACCTTGGCGCAAAGCAGGACAGAGACTCATATATGAGATTTAAGACTTTGCAGGGTATAATAGGCCGCAGAAGTAATTCTGGAGAAACCACAACACGAAAGGGCATACCGTTTTTTCATGTATCTTTTTGCCATATTTCAGATTTCAAATTGTTATTATCTTGGATTAGTTTGCTTTAATGATACCACAAATGTTCAATTCAGCCAAGTAAATGAATGGCAGATGGTGTAGAACTGAAGGGCTGAATTCCCTGGAGTACTGTGAGCCCATGTATTTGGCCAGCCTACTGATGACATACCCATGCATGTGTAGAGGCAGCCATCTCAAAACACTGTAATAACTGGAAAAGAGGGGTCTTGTCTTCCTTATACTGTCCCATAAAACCCTAACAAAAGAAATGTATCGACACAACAGACAGAGAGGGAAAATGTTCTCAGCAGCTGACAAAGAGGCCTAGCGAATACTGTTCATATGATCTTTAATTGATGATAACTAGTTTTCACGCTGTTTATTTAAAATTTGGCCACAAATGTGTATTAGCACAATTACTGGCTATCATCCAATTTTAAACTGCAGACTTCTGAGCTAAATATACCGAAACCCACAGTTCCATCTTCCTACTCAGAAACTAAGAAGTTCTCGTTTGCACAGGGCACATTGACCAGCTTTTCTCAGATTTTTAATAAACAGCAGAAATACATATTTTAACTGAAATCACAGTTACAGAATTTCAAACCACAAATGCAAAGAGTTAAAATACAGACCTCAACATCAATCACAGCAGGTCCTAAATACAAACTCTAGTGCTTGCTACTCGTTTCCCTGCTGGAAAGGAAATCAGTGTTCCAACATCCAGCATCACAAAGGTCAGACCTGTTGTCAGTGGGAGCTGCAGGCATATCAGGTGGAAAAATATTCCCTTCTTACTTCACAAGACATACAGGAATGGCTCAGAGCTGTCAGGGTATTTACCAGTATGGTTACTAAACTAAAGGTATAGGTTTTAGAGAGTCTTATCAGGAAAAGATTGATGAAGAGACTGATGCACAAACCCCTGATTCTCCAGCCTCTCATATACCAAGACTTTAACCTCACGTAACTTCTTTACCTGCAGTGGAATTATTTCTGATATATTCTGATTGCATAGGATTCATATTCTAGGTTCTAATTTTGTATGCATTATATATATATATATATAAGGATATGCTGAAGTAACTGATAAAATAATAAGGTGTACCACCATATACATTGGTATCTGTCAGTATCACCAACTTCTACATTCTTCCTTTTCCAAAATAAATCTGGAGCAATGTTTAAGTATTTCTTTCTATTGTGACTTGGAATCTGAGCAGTGGGTTTGAGAAGATCATCATTATTCTGATAAGATGCTACTACTAATAACTATCAATCGATCATTTAATTTATTACCTATTGTGGGTGTCCTAGATCTGTAGCCATGGTCCAGGTGTCCATTATCACAGTAACTATCAGGAGCAAGTAATAAAAAAGTCACCCCTGCCTAATGTACAGGCAGCATCTATCTAAGAATGCTAATTGGGTTTGCAGGACATACCTGAAAATGAAAAGTCAATTTAAATGATGAATCACTGTGAGCACTAACATGCACAAATACAGAATACCAAATTCTGCCAGCCGTCGTGTACTGAAACTCTCTTTGTTTTGAGTTAGTGTTCAGGATAGGGAAAGGATGGTCAATAAAGGATTAAAAGAGAATTGGTATATTAGCTATGTAAAGCTGTAGCTTGTTTCACTGCAGTACAGGTTCCCTGCAAGGCTGCCTTCTGTCCGTATGTCCATAAGCTTTGAGGTCTAGGTTTTTATTTTTAAGTTGCTCTGTAATTTGGGCTCAGAACATCTAATATATCACCCCATCACCCAAAGCCTTGGGTTTGTAGCTCAGGTAATCAAACACACTGTATTTGCTAGGAAGCAACCTTGAAACAGTTCAGTAGGTGGTGGCCTTGGCCACATTAGAATGAAAATGTAAAAAATCCTTCCAGTGGTCTTGTCTCCCTTAGTGCTTCAGTGTGGCAGAGCATGTCACCCGGGTGCAGAGGCAAAAGATCCTGCCACACGTGAGAGACAAGGATGGCAACAAGGAGACTAATGCTGGGCTACACTGCAGGGTCAAACAGACACAGACAGTTTACTGGTTAGGATTATTAACCTTTTGTACTGAATCAATAACTGAATCTATCTACTCACATATATTACCTCATTAAAGTCAAGAAAAGATCTCAGAATGGGTTCAGCTATGAACTGCTTTAAGGGTTTAACAACCAAGTTCTGGGTTGATCGGATTCCTGCTTGAAATGAATCTCCATTTAAAAACTGGTGATACTGATTTCCTGGCCCTACCATCAGCAGGGACAAGCACTTCTGATTAGTTATAGAAACCAGCTCCTGCTTTACTGCCAGCTCTGACATCTCTCTTGCCATAGGGAATGCCTGCATTGCTTTCTATGCCAGCCTTGACCCTTATCTAATCCTGTCACCTGAAATGAAACGGTGCACCACAAGACAACAGTGAGGGAATAGTGACGTTTCTGTCTGCTCGCTTTTACTGTCTTCATTCTAAACTAGCATTGTCTACTGTAAGAAAACTTTTTTTAGGGGCACTTAATCGAGGGTTTCTTTTTACATCAGCGAGGGAAAGGACCAAGCTCAATTCCTTCCAAAGCTGTATGTGACTGCCATCCAGTGGCTGCTCAAGTGTAAGCAGCCTGAAACCTTTGTACGAAATACGAGGCTGTCATTATGTGAAGACACATACTGAAAAAGGAATTACTAAGTTTCAAACAATATTTGAAAAAAGATATTACATTATTTAATGCAAATTAAACAGAACCTCTGCACACACTGAGGTCGATGTCAGGAATTTGTAGAAAATTACAGCTTTAAAATGATATTGAAGATTCTTCATTACAGCTCCTTTTCTTTAAAAACTCATTAATTTCCTTTGAGCTTAATATAAACACACAGTGTGGCTTTGAGCGTTACACAGATGAAAGTAAAAGGCAGTTGCTGAGGAACTTGCAGCTTCAGTTCTCAAGTCACGTCACGCCGAGGCAGACTGTCTTTATCTGAAATTGCTGGGATTTAAGCAGCGGTTCAATAAAATGCTATTTCTTTTAAATTACTGTTCATTTGGATAATAAAAGTAATCTTGCTGAGGCTCCTGAGATTAACAGACATATCAGTCTGAGGGCAAACATAATGCCTGCATTACTATAGTAGTCTTGGACGAAAAATGTAAAAAGATGTATGTGCATATATATACACACATGAGATATATACATACGCACACATTATATTCACCCTGCGGATATTTCTACATCTGTATCACTGTCAATCTAGACTCTGTGTGTGTACTGCTATAAAGTTGAGGTTTTCTTTATGCTGAAGACATTTCATAACGTGATTTCAGAATTATATGGAATAATAATGCTGTAAGGCTTAATCTTAGACCATCTGAAGTCAATACAGCTTTGCTATTGACTTCAGTAATAGCGGGATAAAGAAGGGGATGTGTTATCATCATGACCAATATAGTATTTCTTTCTGCATTATAATGATGATTTATCACTTATATTACAAAGCTTCTGTAGTCCTGGACAAGGGCTTTTTGTGCTAAGTGCTATAATATTGCATAACAAAAAGAAGGTTCCTGTGCAAAAATGCCTACAAAGTTAGAATAGACTGGGCATGACAGTCCAAGGAAATAACAAGATGATATGCAGGTGTTTACATGGAGTTCTTCCAAGCATGCTAGTAATGTAACAGAAAGCAGAAAGTTGACTATGAAAGTCAAATAGGAGATATAATGACTTCTTATTGCTGAAATATAGATGGTTATTCCCCTGCTGAAAGGGTTGGGGAAAACTTACAAACAATATTTTTAGTACTTGAAAATACATATTTTTTAATACAACAGAAAAGGAGCAGATTCAGGTGGCAACTGTGTAATTCCTGAGGCTGACCAAAGCCACTGTTACTGCAACTGACCTCCTTCCTTAGTGTGGCACTAGTGCTTCACGCATCTTTTTCTGCCAAGTTAAGTCCTTGACCCAGGTGAGTGTGGATCAGATCAGAGTCAGAGCAGGAACAAGCCAGAGGCTGTAAATGAACAGTGGATCCACAGAAAAAGGCAGGACCACAAACCCAGCATGTTTTACTACCTCAGACTGTCACAGACTTGCAGCCTCACAGCTCATCTGGAACACAGGAGGAGGCACATATCTCACCAGCAGAATGTAAGGCAAACTGAAGGTTTGCATCATGCTTTGAGCTTCTCAGATGAAATTTCTATAGCGGTAAATGCTGTTTCAGGAACAACTCCAAATCTGTTTTGCTGGTTTAATGCACTGGTTTAGCCTTCTGCATTTTGTCTTTTTTAACTAAATGTAAACTGCAGTCTTTTTTGATAAAGTTTCTTTTTTGCAGAGATTTAAATCAGAAACGTGATCAATGCATGGAAAAACACAGATACAGTGCAGAAAAACATAAAATCAATATATAGGGGTTATTTGCTGTTTAAAAACTTGAATGTGCAATAAGCTTGTATAAGCAGGACCTGAAGCTGCTGTTGCTCTGATAAATAATGTCAGGGATAATCTGTCTCACTTAAAAAAAAATACAAAAATTGGGATAAAACTGAAATGGCACTATAGATACATAACTCAAAATGTAACAGAAGCAGTGATAAGGAAAAGGACACTATTTTGTCTGGCTGCCTTCAATTGAAACAATTCTGATGATTCTTTCCCATATCTGTTGACTTTTTATTGCTCTCTTTAATAGATGAATTACAATAAATGTTAACAGAAGCAACAGCAGGTCATATAATGCCAAGGTATTAAAATTAAAGAGATCTACCTCAGGTACCTTAAGATGACTTTCACAGGACATTAATTTGTCCAACGTGTGCTGCCATATAATGGAAAGCACCTATTTCATGTTAAGTTTTGACTTTTTAAGGCTTAATCTTAGACTGTAATGATTTTTTTCGTTCTTTCTTTGTTTCCCTAATTTCTATGAGAAATTATGCCAAACCAGCAATCATATAGGCCAAGGAAAACACACACATTCAGTGCTGGAAATACACTATGGAAAAAGGAAATAGTCTCAACATAGGCCAGTGTAAGTAACACATGTTGTGCAGTGGGTAAGCCTGCTGATATACTCTGCAGACCTTTGGGAGTCTAGGGTGAGGAAGGCTTTCCACTTGGGTCTTATCACAATCTGTGGCCTAGATACAGCCAAAGTTTGTGAAAAGACAACTGAAAAATCCTTCTGAATCCAGCAATACAGGAGCTACTGAAAAGATACGAGAAGGATGGATATATAAGAATTCCTCACGTATGGAGTGGTTTTACAGAACAGAAAGTAAAGAAGAATATTCTTCCAAAAGGCCTCAAGGTTTAAAACTATCTCAGCCGGTTCAGAGAGAGGGTAAAACCTTTGTGAAGATACATACATCAGCATCTGTCTCAGCTCTTCTACATCAGCTACAGGGAAGATGGCAGGCTCAGGTTTTACAATCACAGAACCACAGGAGAGGTGCTGTCTGGCGATGAAGCTCCATAGATCATGTTTTCCCCACTGTCTATCTGCCAGTAAGAGAAAGACCTGACTCCATGTTCTGATCTTCAGGGTATGGATACTCCACCCTCTCCTTTACCGATGGGTGAAAGGAGTTCCTGTTAATGACAACATTTTGTATTACTTTCAGCTAGCTGGGATTTGATGGGCATGTGCTGCTGACCAACTCCATTGTGCACAAAAGGGAAGGAGAAATGGCTCCTTTATGAACTTCCTGCCTACCCATAACTGCTTTCTTTACCTGAAAGACTGTAAGTCACACTGTCAAATAAAGAAGCTGAGTAAATTCAGTGAAGGATAAAACCAACACAACTGCTAGGAGACAGACATCCTGTGAGCACAAAAAACAGGTAAGAAAATTATTAATTAGTGAATTAGTCATTTCTGATTCTGATGCATATGATTTGAATTCTGTTCTGCTGTACGTTGCTGCTGTTTACAGATTCTTCAGAATTGAACACCTAGTCCTCTGCAGCATCTGTAACTTCATTATAGTCAGAGGGAATATGAGTATGAAAAGATCAGGGTCTGTATTTATATTCTGGAAAACAGATGGTGTTTAGGGTTATAGGAATGAGATCAATATATCAATATAAGCTTTGCAAACACATATATTTTCAAATCTGAGCAAAAGCCATTTTCTCGTGACTTCTGATTGAGAAAAGAGCTTAGCAGCTGTGGGTAAACTGAGTGCTAATGCATTAAACATGCAGATGTAACGTATGGTTCTGCTCTAGGAAATGGTATGAGTTTGCCTTTCTGTTGCACTAGGTTTCTGAGTAATACACTGCCACTGCGGAATGGCAATACCGTGGAAATGACGTATCTGCAGGGATTTTAAATATCTCATTTCAGCAGGATGGCTTTTCCTATTAACAGAACAAGAGATCATTTTTGTTACGCAAAACCTGCTTGGGAATTCATTGAATATGCTCTTAATATAATAGAATTACCTGATTATTAGAAAAAAAGCAGAGGGCTACAGTCACATTGATATTAACTGTGCTTCACATGTTTACCTGGGGTTAAAGACCTGGATATTTAAAATACGTTTTACTCATGGCAGCCGCTATGGAACGGGTAAATAATGTCTGGCTCTTTTCTTTCAAATCATGAACAGTATCTCCCCATTCCCTACCAGTCAGTGTGATGCTAGTTAAATCAGTCTTCAAATGAATCAGGAGTATAGACAATATACAGCCCTGTACAAAGGATGCTGTGGCAGCATGTTTGCCCAGAAAATGAAGTAAATAATAAATAAATAAGGCATTTCTGCATCACAGGGTAAAGGTTTTCCAAATGTGACTCATTGGGAGAGTTTTCAGAGAAGAGTTTTAAAACTGTTTTATGGCTCAAAAATGACAGACTTCTGATTGTAAACTAAAATAGTTTGACTTATTCAGCTTCTTATAGACAAGATGAAAGATGCTTTAATTAGCATCTCTAAGAAAGTGTGAAGGGGAATGACATGCGACACCAAACAACTCTTTCATCTATCAGGAATAGCCACAAAGATCCCAAAGTTAAATGCTGAAGTCAGCAGAATTCAAACTAAATTAGGTGCAAATTCGGCATAGGAATGGCTCTTAACCACTGGAAGAGATGGCCAAAGGAAAGGGCAACTTTTCTATCATTTGAAGTCTTAAAAGCTAGATAAAATGTCTTTCTAGAAAATGTGTTACACTGTATCATTACGTTTGAGGCTAGCTGCAGAAAATCATTTGGTGAATTTTTATGGTCTCTGTTTAGCAAGAGCTCAGAGTGATCATATTCTGTTGAGGCTTCAAAATACATGAAAAACGACAGTTAGGTGTGATTTTACAGCAAAAATAATGATAGGAGGTGGAATTACAGCCTCACTGAATCTATGAGAAAGCTTCCACTCCCTCTAATGAGACCCAAATTTAATCTGTAATTATAAAAATTGTGGCTATATTCACTGCGTTTAATCTTGGGATTATATGCAGACCGCTTTGCTCAACCTCACCCATTTTATTTTACCGCTATTAAGTTTACCACTTTATTTTGCACTTCAGATTCGTTCTGAATTAACTTTGTATGATTTACATTTTTTATGCATCTAGGGGTTTGCAGATGTGATCTCTTTTCAAGCAGCAGAGTTCAAAATGAAAGTAAGAGAATGGACCTGCAAAAACTCTGTTTCTTCTTAGCTTCATATGGGTAAGGGTCAAATGCTTCATTGATTATTTTCTGTAGAAGATGGGTGTTTCTGCTGTTTGCCTCTGGTGAAGCTGCAAAATGCACATCTGTACAAATAAATTTTCTGGATTATTCTCAATGTTATCAACAGCTGAGTTCAGGCCAGGATTTCCATAAAGCCTCATAATTAAGTTCACTTTGAATGGAGTCAGGAATTACTATCGTGAATATCTGGTATTGTGTATCGCCTCTCTACCACAGTTCTCCGCATTGTTCAAGCCTGAAAGAAAGAACTGTCAGCTATCCTTCCATACAGTCATCTGATCTGATGTCCACTGGGTGCACATAGTTGCCCCGAGAGTATATGGATGGGTTTGGGCCACTGGAGTTCTGAAGCAGTTGCTCAGGTCTAATCCTTTTCAGGAACAAAGAAGGCATTAGAAGCTGCATCTCATAGCCCATTCCCAGAAACAGCTTTAAAGGAGGTGTGAAGAACTGGAGATCCGTTGAGAATGTACAAGGTCTTAGTACAGAAGCTGAGAGGCTCAGTCCAGGTCTGTTGACTATCAGCTTTGTTACACTGAAAATTAAAGGGCATTATATGGTTTGTTTATTTCTCTTTGTAAAATGCTGATACAGCTTTGGCAGTACCACAGAAATGCCTCTGGTCCAGATTCTGTCCTTATTTTACTCTGGGAATGGGCACAGAAGCAGGAGGTAGGAGTCTTGCACTAGGATACAACTACTGCAGTTCTTTACAGTACAATTTAAAGCCTGCTGCAGTCAGTGGAAGATCCTTTATTGATTTCATTGCTTTGGATCAGAAATTCTGCTAGGGAGGTTTGTCCTTGGCTTTCTTAAAAGAAGACTTCACTAGTGTGTGAACAGCGTTAATCACCCATGAACACTTGCCAAAGAGTGTTCTGGTTTTTATGATATGGAAAATACGCTGCTGAAGCATGAAACCTTTTAATGAAGTCAAACAAAGCAAAAATTGCCCTCTATGACCTACAGCTCAGCTCCTGAAATGTCATTTTCTGGGATAATACATTCCCCATCTGTCGGTCTAGGCTTTTTCTTGCCACAGGTGAACTAATGCAGCCTTGGAGGTGTGCCATGGTTACTAGTATCTGGTATTTTACTACAGGCAAGTGACAGGAATTATTGTTTAGTTTACCCACCTGATGGAAATTACAGAAAATGAGCAGATCTTTGTCCCTGAATTTGTCATTTTGTTCTCCTGACACCTAAATCAACTCTATGTATATCCTTAATCTTATCATTGAGAAACCACAGGCATCACAAATGGGAGCTTGTTATTTAACGCAGAAACAATTACTGATTTGCCAAATGACATCAGCGAATGCAGAAAACTGAAATACAGAAATCTTCTGACAGAGTCTTTGCTACTACCTTTATTCTTGACTGTCTTGGTATGAATAGGGTAGGAATAGGGATGTCATTCTAATGAAAACAATTCACAATAAATATTTGTGCTTGTTTGTTACCTTATGGATATACAATATTGTGCATATGGTTATTTCAAAACTCACCTCAAATTCTTATTGATGGGACAGGAATTCTATGTAAGGAATCAGTGCTGCCACCATTGGGTGAGGTCTCACAGAGTTCACTAATGAGTCTCTTACTGTATTTATACATAAGTGAAGCTCCAGAAAGTCATGATAAAACTGGTTCACATAGTTCATATGGCAGCAATTTATTGCCTGGCTGCAGATTTGTTAAATCTCTCTGGCACCACAGGGTTATTACAGTAAGTTAGAAAGACAGGTATTCTAAGTATGAACTTGCTGTTAAGATCTCAAAAATACTGAGTGCTCTTGAATTGAAGCTTTGATGAGAAATAAATCCTTCTAGTGACACTTTTATGCCATGTAGAGATGTGGAAGTGTGAGCAACAGCACCTGGCAAGCAAGCTGTCTTCTTTAAAAGCAAGCAAACCAGCTGCTCATCAGGCTGGAGAAGGATTTAGCAGGAAATAAAAGTCTACTCAAATGTTCATTGCACAGATCTGCAATAGAAAACTCATACTTTATAAAGCATCCTCTGGATGCTGAGAAAAATGGCATTTATATCTTCTGTATTTCAAGACACTATGAAGAGTTCATATTTGAAAACAGGACTCATTTTCAAGTGAACATCCTACTTAACAGATCCATTTCTGGTCATAACAGTTCTTTCACTTACAGAACATAACCAGATAGGCAACAAAATCAACTTCCTTGCGGAGAATAAACAAAATTTGATAGAAACCTTCTGTTTCAGGATACAGTAAGGGTAGGATTTCTGGACTTGCTTTGTATGGGTCCCTCCTTTCCCTATCCTTGCATGTGCATCAGACAGACTGTCTCATTTACTAAGCCTCACTTGTATCAGCGTTCTGATTACAAAACCTGCTGTGTTTTAAGCACACTGACTAGATTAAGGAAGTTTTACCCCTGCAGAGCAATACTAACAAAAATGCTTCTGTCTCTTCAAAGCCCTATATAGGCAGTGGTCTAAAACACTGGGGAAAGAAAAATGGGTAGGCCCCAAAAATAGGTAAAATGATGCAAGGCTGGCATACTTAACTGCGTACATATATTCCAACTGGGCAAGGTATCTCACCTGATTCCTTCAGAAAATCATTTATTTAGCTTTACAGGTGCCATATGGCATACCTCCCCAACACAGAATCATTCAACAAGCAGAATCATTCACCTGTACCTAACCTAACAGCAGTAAGAGAAATAAATCCAAATGCAACAGCATGCAAGAAACATGCATATATCAACTGACACCCCTCACAACCTCCAAAGGCCTGAAAAGTGTTTGGATGTATCGCCTGAATATTTTTCAGATTATCTGGAATTTTGCAAGTGATTTTATGACAATTATTTCAGTGCATCCAGTGTTATTCTGCGCACTAAAAGCCTTAGTCAGATAACACTGTAATGCACTGAAAAGGTTTCCTTTTGATAAGTTCAAGCAATAACTGTCAGGGACCTCTTTTAATCTTTAGGCAGATAATACTGTGACAGTTGCCATCCTTCACCTTTTGGCTTGGTTTCTAAGGAGACTTCCCCTTTTTATTTTTCATTTGTTCTTGGCTTTGGTTTGCTTCTTATGAACCACCAAATCCAGATTAATGTATCCCATCCACCTGACATTCCTGCCAACAAAACTGTTCTCATTCCCTGCTGCAATCTCCATGTTTTCAGATGTGACAACCAGGGAATGAACACAGTGCTATAATGACCACAAGAAGAAAGCTGTCTGGGAACATTGATTGCTTCTTGCAGTACTCCCCTCAGTTATTTAAATAGTATTATACTATCTCAAAGGTTTGTAAACTGAGATATGGAGAGATGAAGTTCCTGCCTGTGCTGCACCAAAACCTAAATAAGCCAGAGCTACGTGCCTTCTATACTACTCTGTCTCAGACTCCTGTCACACAAACACTTAAGCATCAGCTCATTTTTGCAGAACAGCTCTTCTGATTTCACTGGACTGCAGGGTAAATTTAAATTTAAAGACATTCTCATTTTCAGACTCAGGACTTAGGCATGATATTTAGTGGTCTGTAAATCAGGCTTTACTGCCATTTAAGTTGCTGTAGGTTATGCCTCCTGGCTTCCAGCTGCTGTTCCACAATGGTGTAAGTTTATCTTCAGTCCTCTCTTATCTATCAGCTCAGATGTCTCTGATGCCCTCAAGCATCTATACTGACACCTGTATTAGCCCAGCTGTCATCACGCTAGAATGAGGATTTCAGAACAACAAAACTTGTTGCAACAGAGGGAGAGAACAGCTCCTGTTACCTCCTAGGAGTGTTATCTGCAAGCAGAATCCCATCTGCTGCACTTTTTATTTCCTAAATTGCACTGATGTCTCCAGAGGAATGGAGACCATCAAGATACAAAATGTTACAAGCTACAGGTAACAGAACCAAACAATCTTCTACTTACCTGCAGTACTATGTCCCGTCCATTTCGTGTGATGTTAACAGTATGAGGCTGTCCATTAGCCATGTTTCTGTGGTCAACATCAATGTTATATGGCTCTTTGGTGCCTCCAAGGCTGTACCGAATTTGCAGATTCCCTAGTGAACGAAAGGTGAAAAGCACCCTCAGGTATTTTGATCTTCATTCACCAGCTATTTTTCCCTCTTCATTTTCACATACAACTGTTAGTGTTCTACACTTAAACTGCTTTCAGAGCTGGTCTCTGCAGTAAGAGAAGAGCTAGTGTTTAAGATTATAAAGCTACTGGGCTGGAAACTGCTTCTAGTTTATAACCCAGAAGTGTGCCAATGACCAGCATGTCAAAACTAGCGTTTGCAAACACTCCAGACTGTAAACCAAACAAATCAGAGCTGTGCCTTGAACAATATGGACAACTGGTACAAATTTGAATGCATCAAGTACCACTTTATTGTTGAGATTATTATCCTTGCTGCAATAAAATTCTTTGAAGTTAGACAAAGCATGAAAGAATAAACCATTGATATGCACTGAATAAAGGCAAAACTACAACAAATTAACACTGACACATAGTCTACACATGGGACTTTCTTGCTTTCTCATTCAATTGTTGTTGACAGGTGACCGTCTGGACTTTTATGGAAATTTAATAATACATGGTGAAATGAAAACCTCAGGTTAAAGTGTTAGAGAAGTACAGTCAAAAGTGGTTAATTGATATTCATGACATTTTGCCAGACAGATTTTTCTTTTCCAAACAGAACTGAAGTGTCTGCTCTTCTTAAGTGATTTTAATATTTGATTAAAAAGAAGAATGTTTGCAAAGGGAAATGCAGACCCCATTATTCATCAAACCCAGAAATACTTTGTCCCAAAAGAACAGCTCTAGTCCTTGCTAACTCTAGTTTAGATGTTTGATGTGGGATTTCTTTCATGCATCTTCTTTCTTCCCCATGAAGGGAAAAAAATGAGTGGCATGTGCAATACGCATATTAACCTATCCCATAAAAGATAATGGCAATAAAATCATCCTAATTATGATTTTCACAGGGCACTAAGGCACTATTTGGAATCAAAGTATATTCAGTTTATATACAGCTTAAATACTGTAACAGCAAACAATCCATATCCAACCTTCAACCATCACCAAAATGTTTTAGCACCTTATATATTATGCTACATCCATATTTTAGCCACCTCAGTGGGTATCCAGATATTCAGAAGGAACAGTGCACTGCACTTTTCACTAACTACTGTCATGAGTTCAGTGATTAAGATACCCACGTGTGGATGCCTATTTGTCCCCTCCATAATGTTAGTTCATGGCATGGATCTGACTGTTTTAGTAGGCTTTTTATGGGTGGGGGTTTTGTATTGTTTTGGGTTTTTTGTGGTTTTGTCTTCTGTGTTTTTCTTTTCCCCATTTTGCTTTGAGAGGAAGGGTTGACTAAAGAAACCCCACTACATCAGTACAAAATCTAGTACAAGCAGAACAGAGGTTAAGGCCCTGTGTACTTCATTTTTACATGACAAAGCTGAAAAGACTTTCTCATTAGTTCAACCTGGTGTTATTATCAATTGTGCATTCAATGGAGAGAGCCCAGAGAGGCTGCTTACCAGATGGCTTGACAAGCACAGCCATGAAGTCCTGGGTGTAGGAGCTGATGTACAATAAAACACAAGGGGACTTGGTGGTACTGAAGCTGAAGCTGAGCTCTTCTTTATTCAAGTTCAGGTCAGGCTCTGTGGTCTCGGTATCTGGAGAACTCAAAAGTGTTCGGCTCACTAAATCCTTCATGCTAGTCCCTGGGGAGTGGAAGTTGTAACGAAGCCACATGCCCTCTTCAAAAAATGCTCCAACATCTTGAACATAAGAAGGAAAAAATAAAGAGAAATTCAACATGCTGGCACCTTTTGGATTAAACACACTACTACTGACTTGACCAGTACTAATCTGTGCATGTTCTACTGCTGCATTAAGTGCTTTGCCAATATTAAGGTCAAGAGCCTCACTATTTGTTAGTAGGAATGAAAAGGACAATCTCCACTTTACTGATGAGTACCTGGATTCACAGAGCAAAGGAAAGATTTCCTTTGTGTCATACAGAAGGTATCTCCTATCAATACTACAGATGAGAAGAACCATGCGTTAGATTTATTCTCATTGAAGTCTACCAGTAGATAATACTCCAAATAATGAGATACAAGAAAGAGAGATTTAAGGGGCACAATAAGCAAACACTGGCAAGGAGAACAAAAATCAGCAATGCTGACCAGCAAACCTGAGTGCATTTGGAAGGTCCTCACAAAGGAATGATGGCAATTCCAGCACCTGAAAGATCTGAAACAGGACTGGACACAATGCTAGAAAGTTATCCACTGCTAGCACAATCCTTCATGGGAACTGCATAACCAGTATGGCCTTATGGGGGATAAAATAAACTAGGGAGCTCAATTCAGTGGGCACAAGGCAAGACACACCTGAACTGTATTCAGAGTAGCTAAGCAGAGACAAGATAAGATGACAGGTAAAATTATAATAGATTTTACTGATGCTCCTTTGCAGAATTTTGCTAAAGTCAGTGCTGCAAAAGCTTTACATTTTCCTGTTACCCTGTAAAAATACTCCAAATCTCAAAATATCATAGCCACTGTTACTGTGTGGCCATATAAAACATGGAATCAAGTTGTGGTCCCAAGGTGCCATAAATAATTTGATCATTCTGATAGATTTATGACTGACATTTTATAGGAGAAACCTTAACTCAGCCTGAAACAGCTATGGGAGAGGCAATTCAGTTTAACAACTATATTTCGCAGTAGATTCAACTTAAGTACTCCTGGATTAAAAGTGAAGGGCTCTATCCTGAAAATACTTCCTCAAATTGTGAAGCTTTCTGCCATTAACAGCAGCATTGAAAATAAGCATTAGCACTGACAGATCTACCACAGTACACGCTGTAGCACTATTACCAAGACTGGCTTAAAGCCATCCCTACAACCGCTAATTTATTCCTCTTCAACCTCTGCTTCTAGCTCACACAAGCTGCTCCTTGGGCAGATGTATCAATTGCATGGTTATGGTGCTAGCAGAGCTGCTGGCCAGAGCCAGCCCTTTTTTCCAGAGCTGTAAATGTGATTTATGTTATCATGTGAAATGCTATTTCAAATGTTCATTGCTACAAAGAAAGCTTTACGTGAACGGTGCTCCCTGAAATGCTAAGACTTGTTTTTTTCCAAAGGGGTTTCATAACAGCAAAGAATGTCCTGTACATTTAACTTGATTTGCACTGAGAAAATCATTTTCAGTACAGTTGTATTATTACAGGCATACAAGCTATTGTAATGAGCCTTGAAATTCTCCTCACGTGCACACCACCTCTTCTAAGAGGAAGCATAAGTGGAAGGTTCACTTCAGCTGTGTGAGCGTATTAGGCCCTCAACTGAATCCTCTCAAGTTCCAGCTCAGCAAAAAGGCTGATGCACATTCCGTGCTTTGCTGAATGAAGCTGAAGTCCTTGCAGCAGGGCTGCAAAGTGCTCACCACCTCATAGGAGCAGGCTGTTTAAACTATTAGGCAATACTAGAAAATGCTAAAAGATCATTTTCTCTATATTGAACATAGCTATAAGATGACTTGGCAATGCTGAGGACTGATCAATGAAAAACTATCTACTTTGAGGTCACAAGCGTATCGTCTTCCTGAAGCTCTCACAGAAGGAATATAGAAGCCCTTGGTTCAGAAAATCATTCAAACCGCCTGAATAAAATGCAGCACAAACCCTGCTGCTGAAATGTGGGGGAGGTTTCCCTGCATGACCCTCTGCTTTCTTTTGTAATATTTCAAAGGCTATCTAAGAAGATGACTCTTGGGAGACAGCCATGAAGCATAATAAAGGGCCCCTCTGCTAACTGCCCTTTCAAGGCAGAAGCCTTGGGGAAATGAATATGGCAGTAACAGATCATTTTCTTCAGAAAGCAGTGCCTATTTCTACCCCAATATCCAGTGAGGTTGTCTTCTGTTGACAGACTGCAGGTACGTTCAGGTTGGGCTTGCGCTGTAGAGGAACCAAGAACAGGAACTGAGGATCATTTGAAACAACTTGATGAAGCAAGAGGCAAAGCCCCAGTGTGAACTGCACATACTTTACAAAACTGTCCAGCTTCAACTGGAAAAGGGATGAAGCAAAAACTGATCCAGAACTTCCATACAAAATGCACACGTACCCAGAACTGACAAACTTATTTTGAAGGTTGCAATTCTATGGTCATCCCCCCAGTCCCCCTCTCCCCACTCACCTACTTGTGGTTTTGTACATTCTCATTCTGCCTAGGTTCAGGAGTATTGAAAGACTGGAGAAAAAAGACAAATAGCAACAAAAAACCCCATTTCTCTTATAAAAATTACACAACTTCATAACAGTTCTGGGCCAGTGTTGTAGACCTAAGAGTCCTCATTCTCCTTTGCTGCCGATTTAACAGCAGTGAAATGTCAGTATTGATTCTTCTCTTCTCAGGTGATGATAATTCTGGTAGCCATACACGCACTAACACCCAGAACTAGTCTTCTTTCTACATTACTTTTTCATCTCCTGTGAAAAGCATTGCCAGTATGGCACACGTGTGGCTGAATACAGCTTCAGCAAGATTTTCTATCTGGAGGTGTGTATATAAAAGATATAGAACTCAGCAGGCTTTATGGCAATTGAACTGGTGCTGCGCTGGCAGTTGGGATAGGAATAGTAACAGGGATTGTCATGAATCCAGTGCAAAATACTACTCCAAATTAAAAAGAAGCAAAAAAACCCCTAACCCCAAACCAGTCCCCAGCCCCACCCAATTTAAAACCAGCAGCTTTTCAAGACTGGCTCTGTAAGAGGTGGAATCTACTTTTTTGCAGTAAGACAGCTATTACTGCCTCACAATGGCCTTCTCAGAGTTTCCCAAGCCAGCTCAAGACCTGGCTTGTGTCACCTTTTACCTGGGGACCAAGGAGAAAGTAATGCTGGTTACTTCTCTGGTATCATGTCCAACATGGACCTGGACCTGCTGGAGTGAGTCCAGGGGAGGCTAAGAAGATGCTCTGAGGGCTGCAGACCCTCTGCTAAGGAGACAGGCTGAGAGAGCTGGGTTTGTTCAGTCTGGAGAAGGTTCCTTAAGGGGACACTTTAAAGCAGCTTCCAGTGCCTAAAGGGGCTACAAGAAACCTGAAGAAGGGCTTTTTACATGGGCCTGTAAGGACAGGACAAGGGGGAATGCCTTTAACCTGCCAGACAGGAGACTGAGATGAGCTCTTAGGCAGAAATTCTTCCTTGTGAGGGTGCTGAGGTGCTGGCACAGGGTGCCCAGAGAAGCTGTGGCTGCCCCATTCCTGGCAGTGTTCAAGGCCAGGTTGGACACAGGAGCTTGGAGCAACTTGCTCTGGTGGAAGGTGTCCCTGCCCATGGCAGGGGGTTAGTATTCGGCGAGCTTTAAGGTTCAGTCCAATCCAAACCATTCTATGATGGTATCTGGCTTTTTTGAGGCTGGGCCTTCAAAGCAGTCTTATAAATGGGCAGCAACAGTATAAAACTCTGCGTAAAACACAATAGGGTAAAACACTGGTGCAAACTACAGAGGCAAAATCCTGACAACTAGGAAGCCTGGCCAGGACACATGAAAACTGCATTAGAAAAAGATCCTCCCCTCTTTGTGTCACAAAGCTGACTGAAATGCCTTCTTACAGCATGTCCCATTCTTGTGGCCTTGAATGCCTCCTCAGCTCTGCTCATATTTGATAAGTTAAAAATACTACTCTGTGATGCTGCTTGCCTGTGCCCAATGCTATGTGATCCCTGCATGGAGTTCTGGATGTAAAAAACAGCATATTCAAAACCTTTAGCAAGGACAGTCACTCTATGCATGTACAAAGAACCGTCAGGGCAATGCAGACAGCTGAACAAAACCTCTTCCCTTTTTGATTTCTCACAGTTATGAATAGTGAATACAGATTAACAAGACTTGGCTTGGTGGCTTGTGGCTAAAAATGTGCTAGAGAGCACCAGAAATTACAGCCATTTCCAGGCTGTGGTCACAAAGATTTACTGAAATACATCCTGGCCACAGGGCATCAGTAAAGGGTCAGAATCTCACAGCTGTGTATCTGGGACAGAATTTACTTTGAGTGCTCTGAAAATAGTAATGCTTATAATTCATCTGGTTAGCTCACTCACTGTTTAATCCTACCTTCAGGCTCACAGTATTTAGTTTTTGAAACCAAGGAGTGGGGATTTAAAGGTTTTGTTCTACACTTTAAAGACTCATATTCTGGTTGCCATTACTGTAATAATTTGTGATGCAAATTTCCATTGTCTGTGTGCGGAGTAAAATACCAAAACGCAGCAACTGCTTGTTATCATTAGTAGAATATAAACCTACTGAGTGTTTGCTTCTCCTATATGAATATCTGTACTCAGTATAAAACCCCCCTCCTTTCTTGAATAAATGAGCATCAGAATCAGGGGATATGAAAAATAATGTGCACCAGTGAAAATACAGGACCTGATCATAAATCCATGCAATGTTTCCCACTACCTTCAGTAGAACAGGATGAGTGCCACCAAAGATGGGGTGAAGCCATCTGATTCATTACACCTTCAAGCCTCCCTAGTCAATGCTGACAGGTAGCTTCTGCAGGGAACCACTTTGGCATACCTAAGCAAGGGTGAGCTCTGAACCTTCTTTTGCAATAGCCCTGTAATCCAGGTGTCTTTTATACTACCTTGCACATGCCAAGAAAAGCCTAAAAATGTCATGAAAATCACAGCTGCAGTTCATTATGTACGGATGTGAAATTATTACAGACCTTTCTATGCTAGCCATTTGAAATGATGACTAGGATAGCTGACTTGGAATAAGGGAATGGCAACCTGAACTGTGTATTCCCTGCTGAATCTAAATGAAAAACCAGCTCAATTTCTAATGGAAATTCCATAAAGGTTAAAAAAACCCCACCAAATAAAAGAGGATGGATGAAGAAAAATACAATGTCAAACATACAACAGACTAGGTTTCATGATTTCCTGCCAGGGTGTCTTTGGGGCTGCTCTTTAGGTAACCTCAGAGAAAAACTTGCATCTTTGAAAGAGCCATCTGAGAAATATTAGAGACTGCCATTTGATGACTGCACAGTATTCAGAGTGACAACTCTGATACATGAGATCTGGCTTCGATTCCTTCCTATATCACAGGTATCCACTCTGAAAGTGAGCAGTTCCTTGCTTCCCTCATTATCACATTCACTTTCCGCATTACTATAATAAAAATGTCGTCTTATATCACAGAACTATTTTAAGGACAAATACCTTATCAGCTTGTGAGGTGCCAATACTACCCAACTAGCATGCAGGTATATAAATATTGCACAGAGGTGTCTGGCGTGAGAACCTCAAATCTCTCAGTTGCTTTTGCACAGACATGCGGCAGCTGGCAACGCTACTGAAGCTGCTCTACTCATCTTTGATGAAACATCTGCATGCAGGGAGCACTGACACCAGAGGAGGCCTCCTGTAGTTAGCTGACAAAGACACTGAAAGTTTATCACATTTTCTGAGCCAGGACTTAGGTTTTTTTAACTCATTACCCTGATTTACTTCCTTTCCCTATACAGAATAAGAAATCCTTGCATTTATAAGTAGCGTATTATGGATGGTAAGTGGGCTGGCAAGCTCTCTTTATAATCAGGTTGATATCTCTTTGAGATATGTAAGAAGCATGGAGTACAGTTGTTTTGCCTTAAAAAAAACAATGAAAAAAAAGTATTATTTTTTCCAGTAAAAGAATTCTTGCAACTTAAATGAAATGCAATTTTCAAAGCACCAGAGCATAACCATGCATGTTTAACAAGGCAGTACTGACAGGACAGCAGTATATATATTTTTTTATCAGTATATATATTTACTCAATAAAGGCTAAGAGCCAAGTCCTGGAGTTTGAGCTGCAGGTAGAAAAACGTGACTGCAGCATTCACACTTACCAGACTGGGAGCCTAACATTCCCAGCACAAGGAAAATTTCCGATATAACTTTCAGCTAACAGATCACAATCATGCTGTGTATAGAAGCATTTTTCTGGGGGGTGGGAGAGAATGTTGCCTTTGACATTCCAGGTACTGGGATTACAAACAGTGAAAACTAAGAAGTTAATTACCTTACACTGCTTGAACAATCTTTCACACCATTACTTACAGCCAGGCAATGAAATGTATTTGTAACCAGCAAAATGAAAGGAATTGAATGGGTATAACCAGGGAGAATTTGGAGATGATCAAGGATCAAAGAGTGTGTGGAAAGGGTGCAGAGCTGCTTCACCCATGTGCTACAGCACCAGAGCTCATATGTCTTTTTTGCATCCACTCAGTCTAGTAAAAAGCTAGTTTTTCTCTTTGAGGCAGGCAAGGGAGCAAGAAAGGAAAGAAATCGGACCATGACAACGGTAAGGGCTTTAGGGTTCATGAAAATCTAAAATCAAGCATGAAGGAGCTCGGTTCGAGCATTGGCACAAGGACTGCAATATTTCACACCGTGAATCTGAGCTTGACTTGAAAGAAAGAAAAACATTTATACACTGCACTCATCTCTTTGGTGCTTGTTGATGCAAACCAGGTAACTGCACAGAAACTGGGAAGCTTTGAATTTACCCTTCTAGCACATCTGAAGGCACATGAGTCACAGCACCAGCTATTCAACTTTTTTTCTTGGCCACATTCTCTTGACAGAGGACAATTTCTTGTCCTGCCATTGATCCACAGCACTTCAATACCCAAAGGAGGAATGCTTTCTCCCTGGGGGATCCCCCACATTAGAGTGCTGCCACATGCTCTGCAGAGCCATCTCTGCATTTGACCTTCACTCTTTTTGTTTAAGAGAAGGAAAGAGTTTGTTTTTGAAAGGGGGAAAGAAAATAACTGTTTTCCCAGAAAAGCTTTTAGGGTGATAGGCCAGCTATGGGAGGAAAAGAAAAAAGATTACTTATGCTTAAGCAAAGGACAGGATAAGGTCAGAAAGCAATCTGTAGGACTGCAGAAACACTGCAGCTATTCCTCAGAATAATGCCTCTGAGCAGTGAAAGAAGTGGAGCCCATTGCATATGCTCCAAATACAAAACAAAAATAAAGGTAAAATAGATGTCAGACTGTATTTTTGCACTTTTTTTTTTGGACCTTATAAAAATCTAGTGTAATTTCCAGGCCACTATCACATCAATCACATTGATCTGCTGATAATAAGGCTGGAAGCAATGCAATATCTCATCAGCCATCAGTCTCTAGGCGCCAAGGATGGATTTCATCAGCAAAAGAATCCACAATATGCAAGGCTTATTTTTATTATGAGATGTGTTTATTCATTAGGAACCACTGTATGGTGATTTCCTTAAGGTAACGATGGGATTTTTCCTTTGATTTTTCCTATCACTTCTTCTCCTAGCAATTGCAGTGTGTAACCAACCCCTAAAAGTTTACCATGAGGAAGTATACTGAGTATCAAAATGAAGTTTTGGGATAATAAAAGCTTCCTGTGGCAAAGTAAAATCAACAGTAGGAGCAGACTGTGGGATATTGAAAGGTATTACACAGCAGTTCTTTTACAGCAATATGTCACATTGGTTTGGATGTGGGGACTTAAAATGTCAGGCACTATTGATTAGCAAGTCAACAGAGGTACCTGGCCTGAAGATTTACTCAGAGAAGTAAAATAATGACACCTAGTCCTAGTTTATTGTGCAAAGCACTAACCTTGTTATTTCTTGGCAGCTGATGTGAATTCCTAGCAAAGGTAACAAAGGAAAATCTGCTCACTTGCCTCCTATTAGACTTACCCCCATCACAGCATTCAACAGCATACTGTGGTGCCAGTTAGAAAATCGCAAGTGACAGAGCACTATTCACCTGTGTCCTTGCTGTGAAGAATGGAACTGGCTGAAAACAGACAATATGGTCTTTAAAAACATTTTCACAGACATTCCAGTGCTTTTAGAGAGGGAAAAGTGTCAAAGTGTTAATGAAAAACTAATTGAAATATCAGAAGTCAATCTAGAAATATCAAAAATATCTAGAAGGAAGTGCAGCAGGAGGGCCAGGAGACCTCCTTGGAAGGATAAGCAGCTGCTGAGGAAAATTCGAAGGAAAAAACAGGCTTATAAAAGGTGGAAGCAAGGACAGGCGGCCTGGGAAGAATACAGGGATGTTGGCTGGGAAGCTAGGGACCAAGTTAGGAAAGCTAAGGCCCAGTTAGAATTGTATTTGGCTAGGGAAATTAAAGGTAACAGGAAGGGATTCTATAAGTATGTAGCAAATAAAAGACGGACTAGGGACAACGTAGGCCCCCTCCAGAAGCTATCAGGAGAACTGGCTACCCTGGATTTGGAGAAGGCTGAGGTTC
>WYDI02003174.1:0-18653 GCA_009867235.2 Psittacus erithacus | reverse complement strand
GCAGCAACTAAAAACATCAGTGTTATCAGTGCTGTTCCCAGGCTGAAAGTCAAAAACACAGCACTGCACCAGCTACTTAGAAGGAGAAAAATGACTGCTGCTGCTGAACCCAGGACACTAGGCTTAGCCAGCAATGGTAGCGTGGAAAGTCATTGGTACCCTTGAACACACAGCAGCTACCTAATCCCATGTATTAATAAGCTCATGTAGCTGCTGCTGCTAGACAGACAAATTAGAGAGTTCTCTAACAGCCTGTATGAAAAGTGGCAATGATATCTGTAAAATTTCGGGGGTGCTTATTTTTTTCCTAAATGAGAATATTTTTTCATGGCTGTTGGAATTGGTTTATCTATTATATTTATTTTGTGCCAAATAGTGTCCTTTTATGTGTGTCTCACTTTGTATCTACTTAGTCCTTCCATGTTTAGTACCATCATATGAAAGTATTATAGTAACACAAAACTCAAGGCAGAAAGCAACCTTTTGAAATAGAGTGTCAGACACAATAAATACTAAGTTTTCATATTGAAGCATGTATGTCTTCTTGAGATAACTGTATATGGTTTTCACACAAAGATGTGCTATGCCGCTGAAATAAGTCCACTAGGGCTTATTGTAAATGGTATTTTTGTGGCTTGTTTCCTTATGCTTTTGTCGTTCCACACTTGATTTATAAAGAGATTCATGGAAAGTCATAACTATTTTAAGAAGGCAGCAGGGAAAGTGTTCTTTCACAAAGTCTATAAATCTCTACTTATGCTCTACAGAGAACTTTGTTCCCTATGTCTGCTTTAACAGTGTAAGAGGAGTATATTACAATGCCTCGAGTTGTCAGAGCTTTGGGAATCTTTATAATATGAGATCATAAGTGGAGACAATTTCATTGTAAGAGTTCTGGCAACAAAATAAAAAGGATACCAGTTCAGCTGGCACACTGACATGGTAGTGCAGACATGTTCTTTCACGGAATTAAAATGTGTGGGATTGGAATTCATGTGTATGTCTGTATATATACACATACACAGAGGAGAGGGACTTTTTACCAGAGCATGTAGGGATATGACAAGGGCTAATGCCTTTAAACTGAAAAAGGTAGATTTAGATGAGATACTAGGAAGAAATTCTTCACTGTGTTGGTCATGAGGCGCTGGTACAGGTTGCCCAGAGAAGCTGTGGCTGCCCCATCCCTCAAAGTGTTCAAGGCCAGGTTGGATGGGGCTTTGAGCAACCTGGTCTAGTAGAAAGTGTCCCTGAGGAAATAGATGATCTTTAAGGTCCCTTCTAACCCAGACTATTCTGTGATTCTATATGTACATATAGACACACGCATATATATACACACATATGTATGTATAGTTAGGAAGCCAGTAAACCTGTGACTTAGAAAAGGAGATGATTACTGAAAATATGGACTATTTTTTTTATTATATATATTTCTGAAGGAAAGCAGAATGTAAAAATTTCCCCCTCAGTGTGGTAAATAACTGCTTTTCAGAAGAAGAAGACACTGTTCTTCTTCATGAAGTCCACAGCAGATAGATAGCAGCTTGGGCTATTCCTTTTTATCTTCCAAAATCTTCTGTAAGGAATTTTCCCTTTGTAAGGCTTACCGCCCACTAGAGAAAAAGTGTAGTTCTGGTAGTTAAATAGGGACACACAATTCTTGCGGAGGGTAGGGAATCTTTTTTCACCAGAAATTTGGAGGGTGGTATAAAGAAATAATTGACAGGAATTTCTTAGGCACAGCTAATTGTGCTTTGGGTAGCAGTTAAACTGAATGATTTTTTATGGTCTTTCCACATTTTTTCTTTTTAAGCTCCCTATAAGATCATGCTGGTAAACAAAACCACCTGAAAGCTATGCATCAAAAAAAACTTTGTTTTAAGAGCAACACAATATTTATTGCCTCTGTTTATTTAACATCACATTATGGTCATTTGTAAAGAATTAAATGTCCAAGAATGTATGTCTCAAGGACCTATCTGTAGTCTCAGTGGCTGTTCTGCAAGATAGGTAGTTTGCACAGTCAATACTATATTCTGAGTGCATATTCATAATATCAGCTGAGAATGAAGTAAAAAGAACATGAAATGTTCAAATTTCTGGATTCTGACAAGCATTTAGTTTTTCTACATTATTTTTAAGTATGGGAAATTTAAATAATAATTAAAAAAAATCTACAGAAAACCAAGAAAGATAAAAATTGTGTTACTCAGAAAAAACAGCTGGAATGACAATATATTTTTGATGGGTTCTTGTCTACAGTTTTCAGACGTGAAAATTTTTGAGTACATCTTAGTGGCTATGTAAAGAAAGCTTTATCCATTGCTACATCAGACATTTAATGTATGGCTCTCCCTCTTTCCCTTTTTTTTATAGCAGTATGACTAAGAAAAAATAAGTTCTGTCACACTTTTTGCTTATATTTTTTTTATTATTTTCTTAGTAATAAAAACATATATAATGTGTGCATCCTTCCTGAGTGAAAAGTTTGTAACAACAACTATTTTATTTACACTGTGATAAAATCTAGGGGTATTCTTTAGTATCAGTCTTTCACAAGGTCTTGCAACTGACAAACAAATTTGCATGTAGATTAAATGACTTAATATTTTTGTGACCTAAAAAAAAAAAATACAAACAAGTAATAATTTTGCTGAACAGCAGTACACTTGAATTGACATTTTAAGAAAATTTGTAACCTTCTGGCTATTACAATACTATATATTTACAGTATTCAACAATGCAACACAAAAGTGTTCTTTTTGTAAACTGAAAAATAGTCTTTCTTTAGAAGATGTCCACTCAACAAAAATTTTTTTTCCAACAAATACATATATATATATATAAAAAATTAAAGTATCTCTGCTGATTTCCTGATGCCAGGTATAAATAAGCTATATTTATGTTAAATTAAGACTATGATGACTATAAAAAAAAAACCTAAATATGTATTTAAAGCCACTGAGTGAAAAGAATCAGTTTTGTTATTTTCCCTCTTCTAAATTTCCGAAGTTTTCCAAAATCTCAGTAGAAAAAGAAACAGCTGTTCCAGACCTCCTTCATGATTGTGCAGCTTTGATGTATCAAAACCCACATGAGTTCCGTCACATAAAATACCTTTGCCCAATTAATACCTAAACCAACTACAGCCAAGACAGGGAATTTGTCTCCAAAGGCACTGACTGATTGACAGGAAAAAAAAAAAAATAGTAGAGAAAGAAATAAGCGCTAGTCATCAGAACAGAGCAGCAATTTGTTTTTGTGAGGGCCCTTTTTATGTTATAGGGTTTTGCTAAACAATGTTATTAATAGCTTTTGTTTCCAGCAATGTCCAAGTAGAGGTTTTGATGCCACTGGCTACAGGCACTATTATTTCTAAGATATATCTAAACATGATTGCCAGAAACTTGGGAGAACCTGCTTTTTAAAGAATGTTACTACTCCTTACGAGCCTAATTTGTATTACTTGCTCTGTGATACTCCTGTTTACTATTTCTTAGTCAGACCTGGTCACTGTAGAGATTATGAAAATGTCCTGAAGTGTCCAGTAATGGTTGCTGGCATCAGAAATATTTTAGGTCAATCTGGTTCTTTTTGCATGTTCCTTAAAGAAAGATCACAATGAGATTCATTGTGTCTCCTTTAAAACATTTCTTATATTAAACTTAAGTGGGTTCAGACATAAAGTTATTTTGTGGGTTTTTGTTGTTTGTTTTTTTGTGTTTTTTTTCCTGTGTAGATACCAGCCTCACATAGAACAGAGGCAACTGGAAATCTCATAGATCGAAATCGCTATAATGGTCCCCAATCTTAAGGCTGAAATAATAGCTATATCAGTCTTAGTCCTGCTGAAGGCAGCAGGTAGAGTCAAATCAATTCACCTGAAGATTCTGGTGTAGCTGCAATTCAAGTTAGGATATAGACCTTCTCATACTCCAGATAGATGTGCCAAAGAAGCATTTGTTTATTACAGATCAAAATAATTTCTGAAACAAATCACATACCAAATTTAACAGGAATTGCATTTGTCAAAGGACTAAACACACGTCACATGTGCAGGACTAACATATTTCCATCTGCTCTCAATTCTTAGTACTCAGCTTCCAAAAAGAATCAAACTTTGCAATATATTTTCCTTAGTATCAATCTATGTGACGATTTTCTTAATTAAAAATGTACAACCTGATTACATTTTGTATATGTGGGTAGTCAAATGCATAAACAAAAGAGAAAAAACTTTTGTTCAACCGCAACAGGCTTTCAAAGCAAATTCAAAGAAATAAACATCATATCTCATGCCATTTTTTTAATTTTATTATTTTTTTTTCAAGTGACATGCCAAGCTGTTCAAGAATGGCTTTTTCTTCCTCTGGTAGTAAAATATCTGCTGCAGTAGCTAGCTCTCCCATATAGGTGATTTAGGCAAGATTACAATTTTGTGCATTCAAAATGGAATCAACTAGCAGTTCAGAAAGAGGAAGAGAGGGTTTCTAATAAGAAACATTGTCTGCTTCTTTGAATTTTACCAGTCATGTCATGTTACATTAGACAGAGTAATAGAACATTAGCTGTGTAATGAGCTGCTAAAATGTAAAGGAGAATGCACTTTCAGATTGGCTAGTCCTGTTGAAAGTGGTAGCTTGCATCTAATCTGCAACGCTTGTAGACATTATGCAAACAAGCTGTTTGTGAATTCCAGGTCATTTGGAAATTAGAAGAAGTGTCAGATACATTATCAGCTTCTGGAAACATTTCTGTATTTTACTTTTGGTTTTCAGATACAAGGAGTTTTTTAAGAAACACAATATTAACTTATTTTAATTTAACACTTGAAGTTTTTTCTTAGATTTTTTGGGCCAGAACATAAATTGAATTAAAAGGGCTTCTGTCTATTGAAGTCAACAGAGCTTCAGACATTTAAACAATTTTAAATCTACCCTGTTTTCGAGGCACATTTGCATATTATAGTACTTAGCAAAGAAGCGGTTAGCAATGTTGGTACAAAATTGTCTTTTGTTTCTTACAAGATATTGTTTCATTGAAACTAAAAAGGATCTTTTTAGAAATTTTATGAGGAAAGAGGAAGACAGTTTTTAATTTCTGATTATTTTGAGTAAAGATTTGACCCTTAAACTTCAAGGTGTGAGGCATGTTCTCTAACCAGTGAGTTGCCAGATATTTTGAGGCATGTAAGTCTCCTCTGTTCCATGATAGATTTCCAAAGGTTTTCTTTCCTCTACCCTCTCAACTTTCAGTAAACAAGAATTAATTTTGGAAAGTTGGTGTTTTTTCTGTACTATAGCTGTGGTTTTAAACCATATTTCACAGCATATCAAACCAGATGTTTCAAAATCTGAACATTTTTATATTTTGTTTTTGCAGTACTACAACTTGTCACAGTAATGCTCTGCTTCATGTGGGAAACCTATAGAACTTGATCACGTTTGTAAATTGTGTTTTGTGTCTCAGAAGTGGGAACAAAATGGTTGGCATCTCATAACGGACCCTTAAAAACTAGGCACTAGATTTATGTTTTGACTGTCTTGAATAACACTGACACAATAAATGATGAAAATAACCTCAGCAGTGGAAATGTGAAATTAATCTGCTCAGTAGAAAGAACATTAAGAAAAGGAAAGATTACATATATGGAAATGTACATCTAGAAAAAGTCAGGAGATGCAAGCTTCTAATGTTATCAAATCTGCTTATTATGTCCTTTACATTTAATATTTAGAAAAGTGATTCTACTTTCAAGCACTTCAGTTTATTCAGAGTGCTGCCATTTTATTAAGATATGTGTGCTAGGCAAACCTAGCTTCCTCTGAAATTGATAGGAATAGTCAATCTCATGCAGTAACACAGAATAGGGAAAAAAAAAACAAGAAAAAAAGATTGATTTTTGCAGTGTTGATTGAGGATGAACATTTAGAAGGAAAATGGAATAGACTGAGTCTATGAACTCTTATGTATGTAGTTTTTGTGGAAGTTTCTTATTTATTATTACTATGCAATTATGGTCTTAGATATCTATACCAACCATAATTTAGCATCAGTGTAGATGAATTGCCAATACTTGGCTTCCTCTGAGCAGAATATGCCAAACTGCTTAGCTGAATTATATTATCAAGCAATGTACAAGTTCTTAGCTGTTCTGTCTTTATTCGCATCTTGGGAATCACACTGCTAAACTCTCACATACTATCTCGAAAAAGAACTCCTTTACGACTATATTTTTCCTACATATGTTTTTTTATTTAAATTGAAGATGTCTCTGCTTAACTTAGAGTTTTAATAGCAGTGAAATCCTTTGGGTTCTTATTAGATGGAATCTAAGCTCAAAATTCTCTTATCTGTTCTGCTGTACAGATCTTTTATTTGAAGAGTGAAAAAACTTTCATATTTGCAGTTGTTGTTTCAGACTGATGTGCTTATGACTTTACATTGCCAAAAATGACCAGTTTTATGCTTTCAGTTGAAGTCACAGTCAAGCAGGCAAAAAATGAGAGGAGAAAATAATGTATAGTTTCTTTGGATCCTGGAACCTCCTACGGTTTGTATTCATAGAATGTATATTTGTCAATGTTCTAGTAGCATTTCTTTATACTTTTTATGAGGGTTTTGTAATGATCTTAGTAGAATCCTTGCACTGGAAACAGATCCAGAAGCAGGACCATGAGACCATGGTTAAGACATAGATACTGTAGTTGTAGAGAATTTTATTGTAAAAAGATAGCTCCAAAAGACTGCAAGCCTGGCCTTACTTCCAGCAAGACTGTTTACAACTTTTCAATGTAGATTTCATTGCAATAGTTATGTAAATATACAAAAGTAGAATTTGGAAACGTATTGCCAGGGCAGCTCAAAGCCAAGAAAGAAACTCATTATAGACCCCGTCTGAAAGCCATTTTTCCTGGTCTATTAACTTATGCTGCTGACCAGGAATTGGTCAGCAATGTCTACGATGTCTAGACTAATTAAGAGTCAGAGACAGCTGTCATGAATAAAAAGGAAAAAAGAAAAAGAAGAAAAAAAAGTGATGCTGGAAAATAGCAACAAGAATTATCAAGTTCTTAAGCTATGTAATTGCAGGATCTTTTTTCCATCTAAATTATTATTATTATTATTATTATCATTATCATTATTGTTATTTACATAGGTAGACAAAAATATGTTTTAGTTGCGAAGGATTCCATTGTAGGATTACTAATGGAATATGCAGTGATTTTTTGTGGGAGTGGAACATCTTACCAATCACTATGCAACACAAAGATATAAAGTCTTTCTCACTGCAGGCAGTAAAATAAAGCAAAAACAAATAAAAAAAAATCTAGGCTACATAACTGAAGTTCCTCTTCATTATTCTGACATTAGCTAGCCTCAGGCTTTAGAATTTGCTCAATTGTAATGAATCGTTAAGATTTCAGTTGGACCAAAGAAAACACCTCATTGTACTTTGCTGTTTGCAAGATTTTAACAAAATAACATCTGCTATCTTAGTTTGTGGATGATTTAATTTTTAAACACTTGTTCCCAGACTTTAATTTTCTGCAAAACAAGGACATAAATTATTAATTCATCTGTATTTCCTCAAGGCAAGCTAGACTTACGGTCCTTCATAAATATTTAAGAATTTGACTGCAAAATAAACAAAAAGCTTTCATTTAACTTTTAATTGCAAGTCCCCAAAACAAGCAACAGCATCATCAGTAACAGTAAAGAGAGAGATTCCAGGTAGAAGCACATTTCTGTGAAAAGATCTGTCCATTCCAACTTGTGGAAATTCAGTGTGCTTTTCCACCAGATTTGCAAAACATGAGTATCATTAGCAATAAATAACTAGGAAAAAAGGGCCAGTGTTCAAATATAATCCAGTCTTGACTTGAAAGGCTCTCTAGTGGTTCCCAGGATCATGACATGAACATACCTGTGCACTTGTATGCATGCTTTCTCCAGGAAGACATCTGCTAGTATTAACACAGTGTACTCTCCAGGCCCAAATCTGAGTTGCTGTTTAATTCTGACACTGGATCTGAGAAGTGAAGGCAGATTCAAGCTTCAGGGGTAACCTAATGTAATCCCAGCTGCCAACTTCTTCCCTTTCCTCAAAGGAATTATTTTAACAACTATAGATCACTGCATTTGCTATAGCTCATCTCCTCACCAGAACAGTCCTCACCTGCTGGATAAAACAGTTCTCTGAACCCTTTGGAGTGGTGCAGAAAACACAGAAAAATTAAGATCCAGGACCTGTGAATGAAAACAAATTTCATTAGAACCTTTTTTTATATAGTATTTGTTTTTTGCAAAAAATGTGGTTTTCCATAAAATTTGTCAGGCATTTTCCTTGTATTGCACATGAGAAAGTACTTTAGAAATATATTTTTATGTTTTAGTATTATTTTGAGATAGGTCTAATATTTTGAAAATATTTATTAGCTGAGTGTATTTAGGCATAAAAATAATCTTTAGAAATGTGGTCTTTAATCTCCTAAAATAAAATCTGTGAATTGATTTTGAAGGTCAAGTAATTCCTTACTACATTTAAGGAATCATTTTATAGAGATAGTAACTAAATAAAAGTTTCAGTCATTATTCCAAACGAAGGAAAAGAAAAAGATTCTGCCATAAAATGCAAAAACTCAGTGCAGCATTTTTTGTTTTCCTCTAGAATTTTAGTAAAAATATTTCCTTAAAAGGTAAAACTTGATAAAAAAACCCCAACAAAGTCTGTGTAAAAGCAGAGAAATCAAAATACTCTGTACAGTATAGAAGACCTTCAGCTGTAACTGCTTTTGTTCTCTCTTTTCTCTTCCAGTTCCATGCAGAGCATTTTGGGTGTTGTTTCTCAGAGGTATGGGCTCATCAGGCCTGACCATACTCTCCTTTTTCCAGTGATGTCCAGAACTACTTCCAAGGAAGAACACAAAATACAGTGATGTGAGAGTGGAGTAAGAAAGGTTTAAAATAGGATCATGAAAGTATTCCTCCTGTCTTGCCATACAGATATTGATTTCTCTCCCTCAGGCTGAATATAATTGCTTGCTCTAATTTAGCATTGATCTACCCACCTAAGTTTCTTAAAGCACTGCATAGGCATCAATTAAGTTGTTCTTAATGCCACCTTTGTGAAGTAGGATAGCTATAATTTTTCACACTTAGAAAATAACGAGGGGTGAAAAATTATTCATCCTGAGTTATGCAGTGAAACAGGCCAGGATTAAGGTATAAGAAAATTATACTGTGCCATGTGCCTGTTATCAGATCACTCAGTTTTTCTGAAGGCAAAATATTTGCTCATCTAATGATTTGGGATTCCAGTGAAACACACCTGGTCAGATAATGAGCGTACTACATCTGCTGCTGATCAAATCAGCTGTGATTATTGCCTTCTCTCCTTTCTGGGATTTTTCCACTGTCTTCTTTTTTGTCCTTCTATCCACTTTGCCTCAGATGTAAGAGGCTTTTGTTTCATATGCTTCAGCTTTTATCACTTGATTGGTGGCTTGGTCCCTGATAAGAACTTTTATGCATTATTGCATGCAAGAAATAACACCTCTTGCTGCTGAGGATGACAAACATGATTTTGCCACTCTGCTTTTTAGTGTCATTTTATTTAATAGTTCAAGAGAAATCAGCTGGGGTGCTAATGAGGAGAAACAAGTACAAAGTATTTCATATACACATCCGAGAGTTCAGAAAAATTGCAAGTTCTAGCATATTTACCTGGAAAACCCAATGCTAAAGCAGCACATGGGTTAGATATGATAATTCTTTGAATCAGATAGCAGCAATAAATCAAACTTGGGCTGGGTATTAGATTGAATTTAGCCAGCTTCTCCAAGTAATATGTGTCGTTTAGTCGATGAAGAGAAAAACACAAACAAAACCCCCGCCTGACACACTATTACCAGGCTTGTAATCTGCGCAAGGACAAGCATTTATAGATATGTTCAAACATAAGGTAAACATGACCTTTAACCTGCTGCTTCTAAACTTTATCTGAGAGAAAAAGAAAATCGTATTGATATTGGAAAGCTGTACACTACATACAAACTTTAACTATCAGGTGTGCTATGCTACCCAATGCTTACCCACAGAAATCACAGGAAGGTCGGTAACAGTAACAGTACTTACTACCTGACCTCTTTTTGCTACAGTGCTTGACTCGCATAATGTAAGTCTTTGCATTTTTGGCCACTAATTTCCTGTTTCAAGAATGCCCTCAGGACTGAATTTAAGGCCCTGGATTAGCTTTAAACATGTTCATAATGTGATCATAATTGCTTTAGGTTTCACTGTTAACGTTCTTGCAAGTTAGGGACCTAGGGTGTAAGCTCCTTAGGCTGTTCTGAAACATACATTTCTCAGCATAGGAGGTGCTGGAGACATTAATGAATTCACTCTTACCTCCTCCTGAAACAAGATGGTGGAAATGAGGCAGTGTTACCTTGCTCTGCCCTTACAAGTCAGCAATGCATGAAAAAATCAAAAAGGTGCAGTGTTGCTTATTTGTGGTTTGGGGTATTTTTTTTGTGTGTATTTTTTTGTTTTGTTTTAAAGTAGGACTTAGCCACATAGTCTTCTTTCAAGAAATTTTAGTTGGAGGAGATGTTTGTGCCTAACTGAGGCCTTCCCATGAAGGTAACAACATGCAAAGAATCAAAGAGATCCAGGCCAAAAGTTTTGACTTCCTCCACTACATTCACAAATACAAGTTCTCTGTACATCCATTACCTATAGGTGGTATATTCTACTGTAAAAAGTTTGGACTCTCTAATCCTTCCAAATGATGGGCTTTGCGGAAACCACCCCACTTGCCCTATCTTGGTCTAGATGCACAGCCTGATAAAACTGCATAATGCCAGAAATATCATTATTTTTATACTCTTGCCCACATTACAACATAGGAAGTCATGTCTGATACTAAACAGAGAAAGTACAAGCCTATCAAAATCTGTCAGCATTTACTGCATTTTAAGCTTTCCCAGAAACACGTCTGAGTTCTGAGCTTCATGATTACCGTGAAGCTCTAACATGAAGCACTTCTTAGTGAGACCATTCCTAGGAGCAGATGCTGCTTTTACATGGCTCCACCATCGCCCCAAAAGAGAAGAAAGCTTTTCCACCACATGCTGGCTTCCTTCTCTGTGCTGACACTGACTGTTCCTTTCTCCAGGTATGTGGAGCTATTACTGCCCTTGCACAGATCTTGCTGTTCCACCTACCATGAAATCTATGTTGCAGAAAGTCTCTAAAGTAAGTGAAGTAGAAGAGTCAACATTGCACATGAATTTGTCTTATGGAAATATTACTTCCTGTGTTAGTGAGCTTTGGGAATATATATTATCAGTGTTCAAATAGCACATTTTGTTTACATGCTATTTAAAAAAAAGGGCTCTGTGCCTGCAAGTGTAATTAACTAAGAAATTGAGATAATTGATTGTTAATTTTCCATTTGCAGAATGAAATGGGGAACTTTTACTCACATATGTATATCTATCTATACACACAAAGGGAAGGAGGAGTATCTAAAAAGTAGCAAGTACTTTGTAGAAACAGCAGAAAAGAATCTCCAGCTTTATGGTGTTGTCCAGGAGGTAAGGCAGATAATAGCTTTCCCTGTTAAGAGATTTCCAGTCAAAGAAAAGCATTTAACAGCAGCAATACCTGAAGCCCATACTGTGCAACTTTAAGTATCACCTGAGCTGGGGAACAGTTGGACATATCTAAAGGGTCTTTTTGATAACCCTAGGATACAATGTGTGCTCTGATCATTTACAAGAAATAGAAATGCTTTTCATATGCATGACCTACTATGCATTTTAGCTGGGAAAGGCAAGGTACTTATCGAGATAACACTGACAGGTGGCAGAGCAACTTGAACAGTGCAAGATAGAAATTCTCAGCCAGTGGGTGGCAAGAGAAAATGGAATAACACTGACTGGTGTAAGCTGATATGTCTCAAATTACAGCCTTCTGATTGTACAAAATAGGATATTGGGACAGATAATTCTTATTTTCTGCCCATTGGAGTTCCTCGATTTTCATTACAATATCCTTTCACACTGAATGCTTTGTGCAGCAACATTCAGGATTACTTTGAGATGAAACAACTGAGAATAACAAGTCTTTTACTTGCCTGCTTACAAAAGAACAATCATTAAACTGTGAATCATGTGGCCGTAACTAATCTGTTTAAACAAAAGTATTTTTGAGGCATCCTGAGTCATTGTTTCTTTTTGTATTTTTTTTCCTTTGTTGCATTTTGTTTTACCTTCTCCATGACATGAATAAGCTAAAAATGACTGAAGGATGATGCATTATCCATAGTTTATTAGCTGTTATGTTTAGAGTAAATTCTTTTTCTTATACTTTTTCACCATGAAACAAAACAGGAATCCCAGTTACAGCTAAGGTTTTCACAAGATCTTTTTTTTTTTTTTTTTTTTTTTGAGAAGACAAGTATTTGATGAGTATAAAGAGACAGCTTTTCCTAGATTGTCTTTCCTTCAATTTTACTACTGTGAAATAAAAATGTTTCACTAAAATTGCTTGCAGGTATCACCAGCATTTTTTCAGGTGCTTTGGACTACTTCCCTAAACCAAAATAATCAGATGACCCCACCCCACCCCCTAAATCCTCCTCTCAAACCGGAAAACACAGGTAAATTTGATCTCTCACATTTTCTTATGCATTAGTATTTCAGTACTATCTCAGTAGCAACCAAGTAGTGGAGGTCAGATTTAAAGTTGCTTTTAAGTTCATACACACGTGCACATGCACACGCCAACTATGAATATACAGACAGCTCTTGACAGATATACATGGTTGCTATCTTTAATTGCTTCTCAATAAACTAAAATTGTTTAAAAAAATGCCTGTGTATTATCTGATAATGTATGGGGTTTGTTGTAGTTTGTATTAAGTGTGAGTTAATCTCTTACAAAACAATGTTTTACCAAGTCTCAAGGTTGGCTGTAGGACACACCACTTTAGCTAATATCACACAGGAGATCAGTTATTTCCCATTGTGATTCCCAATTGGCATCTTGCAGTGAGCTTGTTTACTGCTCCGCAGTAGAATGGATTGTCTGCTATTAAGTACAAAAAGGCTGCATAAAAATAGTGTTAAGTCTCTGGTTTAAGCTGACAAATTCTAAGGAAGTCTAAATTAAAGATGAAGTATCAGAACACCACTTGTTATGTGCAGTAATATTACCTTAGAATGGGAAAAGAAGACAAGGCAGGCAATAGCTTTTGTCTAGCCATTACCATGACAGTCTTTTACATGGGTTCAGAATAGTAAGCGCTTTCAAAAAGTCCTTGTTCTTCCTTTTCAGATTTGGACAAAGCAATGTAAGTGGGCCAGTACTTGCAGGCCAGTTTCTGGTTCAATTACAATTGCAACCAGGCAGTGCATTTATAATATTGGCAAGATGATAAAATCTGTTCTTCATAAGAAGAAAGAAAACCTCCTTGATTTGAGTGTTGGATTAACTGGTTTAAAAGGCACTGGCCTGACGAAAATAATCCACAAATAGTATTAAAAATCCAGTATAATGAAACTTTTGCTTTTTCTGTGTCAACTAAATCCTTAAAGACCTCCAGTAATATAAATAACATTTAGACATAAAATAAAAGAGCAAGCATGCCAAAATAAACATGAAAAAAGGAATGCATTCTGGTTGTTGAGACCAGATGGAAATATAAGTATAAATGGATGTGCGACAGGGAAAAAAGTGCTTTTCCAGAAGGGTGGCCATACAGAAGCCTACCTGAGGAAAAGAATAATCTTTGTACTCTCATCCAATTGAAAAAAATGGACTGTCTTTTTCTAAACGGAAGCACACATGGGTGGAAAAGAAGAAACATTTGCAGAAGTTATATTTTTATGAGTTCCTATTCTAGGCTCAGATAAAATCACCTGGCATGGATCACTTATATCAACAGAATTGTTTAGACTTTGTGTAAGGACAATAGAAAAAAAAATAACTCCTCTGGGTCACTAGTGTTCTGATTTATTTGTGGAAATATCTTCCTCTGGTGGCAGCTATGCTCCTAAAATTGACATAATCGGCAATGTAAGGTGACGGGATTTGAATCCATGCTCTAAATTTAGCTAATTGTCCCTGCTCTGTGTTACCGTGTTTATTCAGTACCTCAGTAAGAGTAACATTTTTCTTTATGCAGGGACTCCTCTCAGTAAAAATCTGTCCTTGTGAAGCTGCACAACTTCTTCACAGTCTCTTGTCTCATCGTTCCTTGTGGGTGCCATGAGAGCTGATCTTTTACCACTCTCCGCGCAGTTTCCATGCAGAAGCCACTGGCCTTCTGGAGGCTGCAGAATGAAAAAGCAATTAATTTTATTGTAAACTTCCTCAAACTGTGTCGGGAAGAACAAAAGTCTTGTCAGGTTCTTCTTCTTATAAAAGATCTGAAGTAGAAAAAGAGAAAGAAGGAAAAGAAACAGAGTGGTGGGATCACCACCCTCTGCTCTATCCTACAATGTCTTTTCAGTCATTGAGTTAGCATTCTTTCAGTTATGGTCCTTTTGGTCACTAAGCCCACCAAGTCCCAGAATGGCCGTCCACCTTTTTTATAGGGTTAGTCTCTCTCTGAATCCTCCCACAGGTGAGACTCATCCACAGGGCCATCAAGTAAACCCCCAGACTCAGTTCACACGTCCTGGCTGGTGCCCCAGTGTTTGTACCTCTGTCACCGCCCGGGCAGTTATGTTTGTGGCGTTATGGCAGAGAACACAGGAAAACATCCCCACCTTGGTTAAGCAGGATCCCTGCTCTGCCACCTGCATGTTTGCCCGAGTGATAATGAGCTGCTCACTACCAGCAGGTGCTCAGCCTCCCTCTGTTCCTTCATTTGAGTTGTTTTTAGAGACATGCAAAAAGGATCTTTTGACCATCACAGCTCTGCCTGGACTAGTTGCTATTTTTCAGCAAGGAAGTGAGTTGAAGCTATAGAGAACAAAGTTTGGCTTCTGTTTTCAAAGCCTGAGTCTCCAGTCCCCAGTCAAAGCCAAGCTCTCCCTGCTTGGGTTGTGCAGTGTTTATATAAAAGCAAGCCCAGTGTTAAATTCAAACTCTCCGTGACATAACAATGTAAATAACATAGTGTGTCTGGGAAGTGCCTGTAGGGATGAAGCCATGCTGCTAGAAGAAGGTGTGTGCATACAAATGGCAAGCAGAGAGAGAGGAGCTCTCAAAGAGCATAGGACTTTTAGTGGTTCCTGAGGATTATGTGGCTCAGGTTCAGCTGTTGCATCAGGGGGTGGCTGAACAAACCCACCTCCTTTGGTGCATAGATCCTAGGAGACCACTAAGAGAATTTTTCTTTATATTTTCTGGCTAATTTTGCATAGCAAGATTTGAGGCACAACTAAACCACTGTCGCTGAATTAATATGACCCAATTTCATATTTATTTATAAATGCATTGTGTATTGCTCTTATCAGACTGAATAAACCCGTGTTAATAAAATTTTAAGTACTTGATGAGCACAGCTGTATGTGTCTGTCTAAATATAAGAAAAGTAATTACATTATAAGTACATCCCAGAAGAAGTTTACTTAGTGTTAAAAAAGAGAGAAAATAAGAGAGCCTCAGTGTCAAGGCCCTGAGGGACCCAATAGGCCTTAGTGTCCTTGGCCAGCCTCACCTGAGATCCTTTCCCACACTTTACTCATGGACATGGGTGCCCCATTTCAGCTCAGCCTGCCGTCGTTGCCAAGCTGTGTTTTAGATGTATCTGTGCCTTGTCAGAGCTGATGCTGGCTGAATTTTCTGGGTTGGCTTGACCTTGGACCTGACTTGTCATCTCATGTTCATCTTATTTTCAATGGTCTGTTGATAGAATCCACTGCTGTGACCACCCTGCCCTGCTTGCTTGCTTGAGTAGTCCCGGGTTGTGCCTGTCAGGGTGGTGAGGACACAGTCTGTCCTGGAGTAACCCTCCTCCGGCTTGCACTCCTTTGCAGAGCAGCTCGTGCTGCTCCCTGAAACCCCACTCTTTTAAAAGTCTTTATTGACACAAATGGTGTAAAAGGTATAGCATTCATAAGGATGAATGCATGAACTTCTGTTATATTAGAAGAGGAATGGGGAAGTAAAACTCTGCTCTGAAGCACTCTTAATTGCTGAAGAGTGTAGTAGTTTTTACAGTGCTCATGATTTACCTGCACTTCTATTTTGAAAGATGTTTGTGTACGGCACCATGGAGTTTGCCATAAAATTTATGTAAGGAGTTCAATTAAAAGTATTTTTAAAGCTTTATTTGCCATTTTAAAATTTTGTAGTTTCATGATTCTCTTTATTTTTAGTAAACAAGAAAACTTATTAATCAAGATATTTTCTGCACATAGTTATCTACTATATAAAGAATGACTAGGAATATCAAATTAAAGTGTTCTCAGATGCAATTTTGTTCCTTTCCACCAAATGGGAGAAAAAGAATTATTTTGGCGTTCTAGTCTTTGAATTTTGTTTGCCTGTCCAGCGTCAAGTGAATTGACAATCCAGACAGTGTTTTTGCAAGCAGATTATGCTGTCAATAGTCTTGCACTAAATCTTTTCCTGGCATGGGAGAAGGATGGTTTGTTAGTGTTTGGTTATAGCTGCATGATTCTGAAGGCCTGGCAGTCCTAACTGCAGAGGAAGGGTGGTGTATTGTAGCAGTATGACCCACTGTGAGAAGATGCTCATGAGAAATGTGATGCTTGGAGGTCAGTGGAAACTCAGATGCATTCGCTCTAATGATCTTCTGGGGTAAGGATCCCTCAGGTTTCCCCACTACTTGAGGGAGAAACCTGGCTTATGTATCTAGTCTTCTGCCTCTAAATAATTTCCTTGCCACCATTTATTAAGACTCTGCTTAGACTTCCAAACACCTGGAGAGTTGCATGTTTTGGTATAGGCTTTTAGACAACAGAAAGGAGGACAAGGGCATCAGTACCTGGTTTCATGGTACAGATGATGCAAAGGAAATCCATCTAACCCCTGTTACTGGCTTTTATGCACCCTTCAAAGGGGTTTTCAATAGGTTCTTTGTTGTTGTATCAACTTCCTGATAAAATAGAAATTTTATTTTTTTTAAGCCAACAGCAGTGATGTCAGACTAATAGGAGTAAAAATCAAACAAAATGGAAATGTGGTTGAACCAAACTCTTGGACTATAATGTGTACGCTTTGAGGTCAGATTTACTTAATATAATTACATTAACCTCTCAGAAATACAATATCCCTGAAGGGACTAGAACAGTACTATCTTATTTATGGTCTTCGGGGCTGAATGTTGTGATGGGAGAAATAATATGATAACAAGCTTACCTGCCAGTATTGTCTGGTAAACTGACTTTTAGCATTGTAATTTCACTACTCCTGTTTGTATTCAACACTCATCATCTCTTTCTTGTGTGAAAACCTTCTCCCAATATATCTTCTAAGATGTTCCTAGCTGGTTTATAATCTTACTTAACATGCATAGAGAACATTCTTCCAGTCACTGTCTCTGCATCCCAAATAAATGCAGGGATCCTTACACTTACAGTTTGGTTAATAAAGACTTAATTTAGAAGTTCGAAGTTTTGGTGCACTGAAATATATATCATTAGAGCTCTTACATGCAACATCTGCTTACATCCTATAATGTCATCCTATTGTAAGTGAACATTTAATCCTAACTCATTATGCCTCTCCAAGCAAGCTGCAACTCTGAAACCTAGGAAGGAGATTTTCTTCTGTTCACAGAGATTGATGCAATCTGTAATTAGAACCCCATACTCTTCCCAGCTGCTGTTTCTAGCACAGTTGCATTTGAGAATGATGTAATATATCTTCTATTGCAGCACTTCCTACTCGTTTTAGTCAAAAGTACAAGCTCGCTAGTTTGAAACTCACTCGTGCCAGTCACTAGCCTTTATTTCCTATTTAACTTTGTTCAGAGTTAAAAGGAGCTAGCATTAAGTACCAGTGCCATGCTGACATCCAGTAGAGAAACTTGTTATTAAATGAAGAAGAAGCACATCTGAATATCAGTAGAAAATGCCTGAAATGCATAATAGTAGCATAACTTAGAATAATATTTGCATGGGTCTAATTTAGACATCTAAACCTGAAAAATGTAACTGCTATTACATAATGAGGGGCTGCGACTCTGGAAAGCAATACTTCTGAGAAGTGGTTATAGCAGACAAGAAACTGCCCAGTGTGATGCTATAGTAAAAGGGCATGAAACAATTTAGAATTATAGATAAGGAAGCAGTGACTCATATTTAAGATATATTTAGTCAATTTTACACCTGAATGTGGCTTAAATCAGACATTAGCGGCAAACCACTCTTTTATTCTAGTTTATAAAACTATGGTAAAAACTGTGGAAGAACAATGTGATATTCTGTGCCTCATACAGACAGATGATTTTAAACTAGAGACAATAGTTCAATGTATCTTCTAATTAACTAGGATTAGATCAAGATTTATAAAAACAGAAAAGTCTGATTTTTTTGTTAAAAATGTGAGTGAGAAATTACTTATTTCCATGAATAAGTTTCTGAGGAAATGTGATAAACACAGTTATGATTCGTGTCAGAGTAGAATATGGTGTGGTCATTGTACCCTGTGTGGATCTGGCACGG